>APFE031662238.1:238404-384874 GCA_000404065.3 Pinus taeda | reverse complement strand
GAAGCCCTGTAGTAGATGTACACATCAATGGCACTATTGTCCCACATACCTTGATTCATCTTGGGGCTTCCATTAATGTAATGGGTAAGGACATTATGCTCAAGCTGAACCTTCAGGGTTCATTGGCAAAGACCATGACAGTCTTGGAGCTTGCAGACTGATCCATAGCAGTCCCCAAGGGGATTGTTGAGGATGTGATGGTCTCCATTGAGTCCTGCGATTACCTTGCAAACTTCTTAGTTCTCCAGCCTAAGACCAAATTTAATCGCTATCCTCTCATACTGGGGAGGCCTTGGTTAGCAATTGTCGATGCCTATAGCAGCTGCACAGCTGGAAACATGACTATCAAAAATGGGCATCTATCCAAGAAGTTGGTCTTATACCTCCTTCTCAGCCATCTTTAGAAAATGACTTACCTTTATGGCTAGAAGAGGAGGAGGAAGGTGAAGTCTATCCAACCCAACTCTATACCCTAGAAACTACCATGGGAGGTCAACAACCTGATGAATATTATTTGATTGAACACATCCTCCAAAATCCAACTCCCAACACCATGTCTTTGGAGGAAGTAGTGAAGGAAACCAAGAACAACCATCAGATTTATCTATGCTTAGTTGGCTCAAACCCTACTCATGTCAAGACAATAGAATTTGGCCCTGAAATAACATTGAAAATCAACCCCTCTTTGTGTACACCAAGAAGAAGAGTTATGTAATATGCTAAGAGAGAATTTGGATGCCTTTGCTTGGAATTGTAAAGAAATGAAGGGAGTGCACCCCTCGGTGTGTAGTCACCACATTCACATCAAATAAGGTTGCAAGCCAATCCAACATCCCCAAAGGAGAATGAATCTAGCTCTCAATGATATAGTCAAAGAAGAGTTGGAGAATACATTAGATGCAGGATTCATTTACCCTATCTTAGACAGTGAGTGGGTGTCTCCTTTGGTGTTGGCTCCAAATAAAAATGGAAAGTGGAGGATTTGTGTTGATTACATAGAGTTAAACAAAGAAACAAAGACGGACCATTCCCCTCTACATTTCATTGACCAAGTGTTAAATGGTTTGGCAGGGAAAAAGTTTTTGTCTTTCTTAGATGGGTTCAACGGGTACAGTGAAATCCAAAGTAGCCCAGAGGACTAGGATAAAACCACCTTCACTTGTTCTTAGGGTCATTTCGCTTATAGGGTCATTCCTTTTGGTCTATGCAACGCCCCTTCCACTTTCTGGGGTCATTCCTTTTGGTCTATGCAATGCCCCTTCCACTTTGTAGAGGTAGTCCATGATGCAGTAGATATTTATATGGATGACTTTACACCCTATGGGTGTGATTTCCAGGAGTCTCTCTCTAACCTAGGTAAGGTTTTAAATAAATCTATTGAAATGAAATTATCCCTTAGTCCTAAAAAATGTGAGTTCTTGATGACTACAGGGATTGTTATAGGTCACTCAATATCCCAAGAAGGACTGTAGGTAGACCCAAATAAGATAGTCATCATCAAAAGGGTCCCGACTCCGCAAAAATAGAGGGAAGTCAGAAGTTTTTTAGGTTTAGCCAGATACTATAGGAGATTCATAAAAGATTTCAGCAAGTTAGCTTCTCCTTTATTTGGGTTATTGGAATAAGACCTAGAATCTTTATGGTCATAAAGATGTCAAGAAGCCTTGGACACCCTAAAGGACAAGTCGACTACTGAACCTATTGTCCGAGGCCCAAATTGGGCTCTTCCTTTTCATATACATGTTGATGCCTCTCCCAAAGCCATAGGAGCAACTCTAGGCTACATAGATGACAAGCTACCTTATGCCATTTACTTCATCAGTAAGAATTCGTTGAAAGCCGATCTAAACTACAAAGTAAATGAAAAAGAGCTCCTAATTGTTGTGCATTCATTGAATAAATTTAGGCATTACATTATTGGTTACCAAACATATGTACATACCGACCATGCTGCAATTAAATGCTTGATGAATGAACCTGATGTAAATGCCCAAATTATCAAATGGTTACTTTTATTTCAACAATTTGATTTAATTATTATTGATAAGCCTAGCAAGGAGAATGTTGTTGTACAATTTTTTATCTAGATTGACTTTGCCTGCAGGGGAGGAAGGAATGGTTGATGATCAGTTAGTAGATGAACATTTATTCCCCATTTTAGTTCTCTCTCCATGGTTTTCTTACATAGAAAACTACGTGGTGTCTACACAATTTCCACCAAAATTTTCCTCTAAGGAAAAGAGAAGGATCATAAGAAAGAGCACCCCATTCACTTGGATTGGGGCAATATCTTCACTCTAGGTCTAGATCAAATTCTAATAAGATGTGTCATGGAGGAGGAATTCTTCGACATCCTTCTGGCCTATCATGATGGGCCTTGTGGAGGTCACTTTTTAGCCAAAAGAAAAATATTCAAGGTACTACAAGTTGGTTATTATTGACCGAATCTTCACCAAGATGTGAGGAGATGAACTAGTCAGTGTGATTGATGCCAAAGGATGGGGAAACCTACCCCAAGGTATGAGATGCCTCTGAAACCTCAAGTGACTTTCGAGCCTTTTGATAAGTGGGCCATGGATTTCATCGGGCTCATTGACCCTCCATCCAAATAGAAGCAGTACATCATTGTGTGCACTAACTACTTAACCAAATGGGCTGAAGCCAAAGCCATAAAAGTAGCAACAGAAGGAAAAGTGGTTGAATTATTAAGGTAAAATTTGTTTTATTAGTTTGGGTACCTTAGAGAATTGGTCACTAATCAAGGTAGTCAATTTAAATCTCACATGATTGAAAATTTGTTAAGCCAACACAAGATCAAGCATAGAACGTCCACTACTTACCACCCATAGGCTAATGGGAAAGTGGAGGTAACCAATAGAGAATTGGAAGGCATTCTGACAAAGGTGATTAGTAGTAGTAGAAAGGATTGGGCAGATAGATTAGTTGAGGCCACCTGGGCCTACAATACCACTTGGAAGACCACCACTAGCATCACTCCTTCTGAGCTAGTCTATGGGAAGAAAGCTCTGATTTCCATTGAATTTGAATACAAAACCTTAAGGATGGAAGCACAAATAGATCTGGATATCACCATGGCACAACAAGAAATATTTCTCTAGCTGAATGGGTTAGATGAATTTACGATGCAGGCCCTCCTGCACACAGAGGTGACTCAAGTTCAAAGGAAAATTTGGCATGACAAGAATATAAAAGACAAACAATTTCAAGAAGGTGATTGGGATTTGTTGTATGATTCCCAGTACAAGTATTTTAAAGGCAAGTTAAGGAATAGATGGTTAGGGCCTTAAGTAATAGAAAAGTGTCATGATAATGGTGTTGTTTTGATAAGAACCATTGATGCAGAGGCTATCCCTCTGATTGTCAATGGCTATAGATTAAATATTTACAAGAAGCCCTTGTCAAGGCAAGAATTCATCAATAGCATCAGTAAGACAGTGATGGTGGTAGAGAAAGTCTCAACTTCCACCCCAACAAGTCCTTGGAAAAAAAGAAAGAAAGAAAAAAGAGAAAACATAAAAAGACTCAAATGAAAACCTCCATGAGGCACTTGAGTCCCACTATTGGGTTGAAAACCTCTTCGGGCGGCCCAAGGGTGTTAAAAAGAATGGAGAGAAAAATAAAAATATCTCTAGGTGAAAACATCTTTTGAGACACCCAAGGTAGGCAACTAGGATGAAAACCTCCTTGGAGGCAAACTAGTTGTTTTACAAAAATATATAAAATAAAGAAAAGTGAAAAAAAGAAAGAGAAAAGATACAAAATATGGCCATTCTGTTTTGTAGGTCTACAAGAGGAGGATAAGAAAAACATGAGAAGGACAGTAGGACCTATAAGAGCCATGCTTTAATCCACCTATCTCATATCCTCCATTATTCACCTACTCTTCCATTTATAAACCCCTTCGACTAATTTCACAGAAACTCTGTGTTTTCTACAGGTTTCCTTGTAATCCTAGAAGAGTTTCCTGTAGGAATGACAGTTGAGCTTGAAAACCACAAGACGGGTAGTCTGAGAGAAAAGTGATGGCACAAGCCTATTTCTGGATGAAAAACCATTTACCTCACCACACCACATCCATTCCTTTCATCACTATGTTTCCCCTACATCCATCAAAGAAATCAGTTCAAATATATATATATTATATATATATATATATATATATATATAATATATAATATATATAAATATAAAAAGAGAAAAAAACAAAAGAGAGAGAAAAGAAGGAAAGAGGAGCCATACCCATAAGAAACATCCCTCACCTACCATTCCATACCACCCTTTTCGACTCATTTCAGCACCACTTATACTTCAGAGCTAAGAAAAAATGTGAAAGTTTAAGGGATAGGCAGCTTCAGGACATCCTATAGACATCTTGTAGGAAATCCTGTAGCAACCTATCCCACAAAGGAAACCATAGAAATTGCAGCCATATTCATAATAGGAACTACAAGGATGAAGAATCTCCTCTAGAGCTCAGCAGTAGCAAGTAGATCACCAGCAATAAGGTTCATCACTTGCACATAAAAAGGAACAAAGCATCAAAAGAGGCAATACATAGTGAAAATATGTAGATTTAAAAGCACAACAAAGAAGCACCACTCTCCAGCATGCTTCATCAACAAAGCACTTTACCCAAAGGTATGTCATCTTACTTATGCTCTCTCATTAGTACTATATGATTGAAACTGTAGAAATAATGCGAGAGTTAACGAGAAGAAAAGAGTTAGACCACTCCACATGTGGAGAAAGTCAAATCAAAAGGAAAAAATGAACAAATACAAAAATGGTAAAGTTATAGAGGATAAGAGTGGAAGATAATTATGAGGTAAGGTGAAATGATGGACTAATAGTGGGACCAACGGTCCAAAAGGAGGTGATCGTACTTGGCCAACCAACACACCACCCCAGATGATCATCCATAAACGGAAATAAAACGTTGATTCACATATAATGAAAGCAAAGGAAACTTTGAGGATCCATCGAAGAAAGAATTTTCTCTCGTCCATCCTGAAGTAGTACCTACAGGAAACAGTTAACATCTACAACATGTGGGAAATCTATAGGAATCCTATAGTATACAGAGGAATTAGTCTACGAAGCTATCAGTGGGCACTAAGGGATGTCAATTCAAGCATTATCCTCACTAGAATGTAGCAAAGTGAGGTGTGAGCCTATTGTGGCCACAAACAACCCCCCTTCTTATTTAGTATTATTACTAATACTAAACAAGTGGGGACCCTTAGTCAAAAAATGAAAAAAAATGAAGTAGTGCTTGTATTTCCTTTTTAACAAAACTTGCCATCATAAACTTAGGAAAATATCCTTGAAAAAGTCTAAAAAGCTTAAGTTTCATGATAAGGCAAGTTAAAATCATTCCTTAAGAAAAATCGCATCACAAAAAGGATAATGGGAAACCCCCTTACAAGCCAAATTCTGAGAATGTGAGATTGCGATGCGCGACTACATATTAAAAAACATATATTGCATCGCATGCATCAAAGACCGCTTATGCTGAAAAATCTTAAACCACTGATATGCAATGGTGCGTATCACAAAATTGCATTTCGCAAAATCACATTAACAAAATTGTCACATGCCATGCTCTTGCGATATTGTGATATAGCGATATTGCGATAGAACGACGGAATGGTATCATGGAAATGCGATACAACGATCTGCGATATTATGAAGCAAATCGCAAAATTGCTTCATCGCAAATGTTTCGGGCTCATTATTCAAGAAAACTTTTTCCATGAACCGAGACCTAGTTATGTGCTTTAATGCTAATTGATGAGTTAGTTGCCAGTTGTTAATGAAATATGGTTTTACACTTATCAAAGAGTCAGTTCACGTAAGGTGATATAATTTTTATGTCTCCGACATTTAAAAAACTTTCCCATCACCTTTCCTTACCATTACTCTCACCTCACTTGTAAACTGCAGAAACGAAGAACAAAGAATTATACAGAGCAGTACTCAGGATATCATGGGGAGGAAAGGCAAAGCTCATAGCTCTAAAGACAAAGAAATGACACCCTTATATATAGACACTGCCTGTAACAGAGATGCCGGTATCACGACCTGGGAAGGCATGTATAATTTACTTGAAGAAGAAAATCCCAAGGTGATGGAGGTTACTGCTACTGCTGGTTCACAGGGGTCTTCCGAGGCATCAGTTTCAGATTTATCTTGTTCATTCTTACACGAGATAGCGGTGAGGCCCAAAATTCTCCCCTACACAGATATGATTAAATGGGTACTGGATAGCGCTGACATCAAAAACAGACAATGTAAGACTCTGGGTCAAGAACTTATGGAATTATTATTTTCACCAAATTTTAGCTTTACATCCACTAAAAGAAAGCGCACAAGAGGCGAAGATTGCACCAAGGAAGCCTGGATCAAGAAACGGAGGCGGTTTCCAATGCGCGATTAACGTCGCGCATCGCTGGGTAAAACTTCTTGAAATGGAAAGCTTCTAATTGCTAAATTACCTGTAACCCAGACATTCAGAAAAAGAATGCTAGAGGTAAAAAAGTAAAACTTCAATCCTAAAACTAGTAGTAATTGTCTGAAATATCTTCAATATGGTATATACCAAAAGTACAACAATTGTAGATAGACTAGAGACAGACGGCTCAAGAAAAGGTAGAACCAATCAAAAGATTAACTAAGTTAAACTGGGATGCTTACTGGGCATATTTGGTAAAACCACACAGCCAGTGTATGACCCTCAAATGCATCATCAATTCTGCCGAAAAGATGGCACCAACTCTTGCTGATTCCGTTTTCATAGGATAGTTGAAGTCTGATGTCAGCCAGCCGACCCTACTCAAGCAAATCTTGAATGCTTGCGATTTCAAGGATCAGATACAGAAGTAGTTAGTTGTTATGTTTAGATTCAATATTAGTATTAATTTTGTTTTACTTTTTTCTAGAAAAAGGATGGCCATTTAAATCGTATCCTACATTTTTGTAGTAAGTTATTTTTAGATTTAGTTAGTAGTATTTAAACCCTTCTCATGCATTTAGAGAAGGGTCTAGAAATTTATCAAAAACTTGACATCAGAACATGCACTTTTGCACCCTCCGAGGAGGTTTTGATGAATGAATGGAACATGATTTACTGATTTTTGCATTTAATATCTGTTACTGATGTTGCACTTCTGTACTCTTAGTGGATCTTGGATTAAGAAGAGATAAATCATTATCGCTTGAAGCTCATGAGTAGAACTAGTTATAAATGGTACTTTTATCTCTTAACTATTTCTGCCTCTGTGTTAAAGCGATATTCATGTTCAGTTGTTTATATATTAACACGTGAATGCCTGAGTTATCATTTGGCACTTTTGTACGGTGATAGCTATTTATTTATGCTTAATGTATGAGTAGCTTATTATGCGATATGTTTTTCACAACTGTTTCATCTAACTTCTCATATGAAGTGGTTTATCTATATTGAATTCTTTCTCATAACAGTTGAATGATCTTTATTACTGATTGTTATCTAAAATCTTTTTATATCGCATAACAGAAGAATTACACTCCGGGTTAGTGTAGACTTAGATAACTCTGTTTATTAGAATACAAATGCATATCATTAGATTAGAATTAGGATTAGAGCATCTCAATTAGGAACTGTTATACTAGAAATATCACTCTTTCTCATACACACACATAAATTGGGAAACTGGTCCCATATCCCCAATCAGACCCACTATACCAAACGGAAAAGGAGCTGCCAACCAAGGTCAGGACCGGGTGGGTATCCCCCTTGTTGTAGACCCGATTTTCAGGGCTTCAAAATATTTGGCGCTAGAAGGAGGGCCTCAAACTGTGAATGGCAAGAAAGTCTAAATATAAATACCATTCTGAGAGTAAATGATCCTCACCATCTCCCCTGACTTCTCCATTGCATTTAGAATCCTTAAATCTAGAGTCAGAAGTCATAAGAACAACAGCCGCTGCTACAAACCCTGAAATTTCAGAACAATCTACTATTGAACCTCCTGAAGTTGAATCTCTAATTCAAAAACTTCAGCGATTTTCCATATCTCCTCAAATATTTGATAAATCTCAAGGTAGCGTGACTTTGCAATACAACCTTGCTCATCCTCTTACTAGATTAAAGAGCGAAAAGTTTGTTGTTCAGCCAACCGAATTACCTATACCCACAAGGAAGAGAGCAAGGAAATCACCTAAAGGGTCCGATAGTTAGACTCTTTCATCATCATCATCCTTCTCAACTTCTTCACTGCGAAGTCAGCCATCCACTCCTCCACTTCAGATCATTGTCCATTAGTCCACCAGTACTTCCACATCTCCTTCTCAATCATCTGGAGTCGTAATATCCTCATCTTCTCAACTGCAGGGATCATTTTCTGTGCTTTCCTCTGTTAGTATTTCAGCGATGGCCCAATCTCCATGGAATAACCTAGGGGTAGTCTTAATGCCTACGCCCTTGAGTCAGATACCAGCCCATCCTGAAAAATGGCTGCCTAAGTTTAATCCCGACACAGGAATGCTAGTGGAAGAACATATAAATAACTTTATGCTATCCATTAATCTCAATGGAGTTACCAACGAAGATGTTGTTGTTCGAATTTTTCCTTATACTCTTCAAGGAACAGCCAGATCATGGTATTTCTCACTACCATATGGATCTATCACTAGTTGGGATATCTTCCAAGAACAATTCCTTATCAAGTTTGGTGATGATAGGTCTACGACAACATTGATCAATGACCTGTCTAACCTTAGGGCTGAGTCAAAATAACCTATCAAAGATTTCAATTCATGTTTTAATAAAATGTTAAACAAAATTCCTACTGCTTCCAAGCCTAGCGAAGAAGTGCGAAGTGAATGGTACATCACTGCTTTACCATCAAACATAGCATTGTTTGTTGATAGGGCTAACAAAACAACTTTAGTAGAAAATATGAAAGAAGCAATAGCAGTAGAGAAACGTATTATTGCCCTAGAAAAGAAAAATGCGATAGAAGAACGAAAATCCAAGAAGGTTACTTTCATGGAAGATCCCAAGAAAAAGCAATCAAAAGATCCATTCGATCTAGAAGGATTGCAAAAAGTTTTGAAGACCATGTCTAACGAAATGGTCGACATTAAGAAACAATTGGTAGAAACTTCTTCTAAGAAGCCATATAGACCTTTTAAAAGAAACCCACCAACTGATTCAAAGCCTCCAAATGCTATTACAAGTGCTGAGTCAGAAGAAGAAGAAGAGGAAATCGCTACTGAAGAACATACCGACGAAGAAGAAGTTGTAGAGTTACAAGGTATGTGGGATTTCATCCTCCTAGATGAAGAAGATCAAGAGACATCCCCAGTTAGCACTCGAAGTAGAAATCAACTTGATCCTCCTCAACCTACTCCTAAGCCAAAGAGTGTAAGCTCGACGACTAAGGATAAAGTCGCAGCCAAGGAAACAACACCTAAAGCGACTCAAACCAGCCCAGTCCAAACGGATTCATCGAATCAATCTAAAACGCCGATCATTTCGGATGAAATGGAGTACAATATAATCGAAGACATGAAAAATACTAGGGACAACATCACTCTTTACAAATTGAGCAAGTTAAAACACCAGCAAAAGATACTCTTGAAAGAGTTGCATGTTGTACCAGTTGCACCTTTGCCCGCCGTTGTAATTTCTCAAGCTTCCCACGACATGGGAGGACCTCCAACTAATGTGATCAATAAAGTTGACCCAAATGACATCACCTTAATTGGAGGAAGGTCGAGATCTCATACTCCCCCGTTTCTTCTTACTTATGAAATTTTTAATAAAAATGTGCATAATTGCTTAGTAGATTCGGGAGCTTCATCGAATATTTTACCAAAGTCAATATGTGCAAAATTGAACGTTCAATTGCAAAAATCTGCTGTGTGCATAGTTCAGCTAGATCGATCGCAAGTCGAAGTGATTGGCGAATTAAATCAGGTTACCATAAGGCTGTTATCCAACCCAAAGGTATGTCAAGTTATCGACATTCTAGTTGCTGATATTACGGAATTTTATGGCTTAATTCTTAGGAGAGATTGGTTAGAAAAACTTCATGGATACTTTGCAACTAACTCATCACACATGTGGCTCCCTTACAATGGTAAACCAAATCAAATAAAAGTTGAGCGAGAAAGACATCAGAAATTCATAGTAACAGAACTGGAAGGAGGGAATGAACCAATAACATACAACAATAACATCATTGGCAACTACTTAGTAGATTCTTTCCTTGGAAATTTTCATGCTCATGCTTCACCTTACTTAGAACATTCTGTTTTATCTCAAGTAGAAAATTTCTCTCAAACAGATAGTTCTAAATGTATTAATCTTATAGATAGTCCTGTAAATAAATCTTTATTTTGGAAGTTATTTTTTGACGGTTCTAAATCTAACGAAGGAGCAAGAGCAGGATGCATGTTAATTAGTCCAGAGGGAAATAAAACTATGCTTACTTGTAGACTCGAATTTGATTGCACCAACAATACCGCCGAATACGAAGCTTTAGTCCAAGGGTTATACAAAGCAATCGGATTAGATGTCAAATACTTTCAAGTTTTCAGAGATTCTGAAATTGTAATCAGACAGGTACGTAATACTATACATTGCTTATCAGGTCATTTAAAACATTACCAATCTTTAGTTCAAGATCTGACTAAACACTTTATAGCATTTAATATTTCGTCAATTCCTAGACTCTAGAATGCTAGTGTAGACCTCTTGGCCAACATAGTTTCCAAGCTCATTCCTTCAGAAGATTTTAGCCCTGATCGATTTTCAATTGAATTAATTTTTAGACCCTTTATTCCTGATAACATTACTAATTGGAGGATTTTCAATGATGATCATGATATTGTGAGTTTCCACACATCTAAAGGATCCTACACCAATCAAATAATTGACGAAGACCAACATGACCAACAATTGCAACAAGATAGCACTAATAATGCTATACCTAAGTTAGTAGTCAAGTTAGAAGACCTTTATGATTTGAAAGATCGGTTTAAAATATTTACCAATTCAAAACTCCAAAGTTCAACTTTGAACTACGAATTAGTAAATCTAGGAACTGATACCAAACCACAAAATATCAACCTAGGCCTTGGTCTAGCTCCTGAAGAAAAATTAGCATATATTCGTCCCTTGAGACAATACAAAAGTGTCTTTGCTTGGAATTATGATGAACTCAAAACATATGACACCTCCATCATCCAACATACTATTCCAATGATAGACGATGAGAAACTTGTCCACTAGAAGTTGATAAAGATCCATCCTAACCTAGAAAACCAGATCAAATTTGAACTCAATGAGTTATTGAAAGCCAAAATAATTTTTCCCGTTCAACACTCCAAATGGGTTTCCAATATGGTTCCCGTTAGAAAGAAGAACGGAGACATCAGAATCTGTGTTGAATTTCGAAATCTTAATAAAGCCTACCAAAAGGATAATTTTCATTTGCCTCCCATGGAACAAATACTACAGGCAGTCGTGGGATCAGAATTAATGTCATTCTTGGATGGATTTTCAGGGTACAATCAGGTGTTGGTACATCCCGATGATCAATTGAAAACCACATTCAGAACTAAATGGGGCACATACACATATCAAAAGATGCCATTTGGTCTGATCAATGCTGGTGCCACATTCCACAGAACCATGAACATCGCATTTAAAGGTTTAGTTAAAAAATCAGTGGTAATCTATTTAGATGATATAACTGTATATTCCAAGAAACGAAGCAATCATTCTTAAAGATTTAACACAAATCTTCCAACGTTGTCAAAGGTATGGAATTTCACTTAACCCAAAAAAATCTTTTTTCACGTTAACTGAAGGAAAACTTCTTGGGTTCATAGTATCAAAATATGGAATTAACATTGATCCTGACAGAATCAAGGAGATTTCTGAAATACCCCTACCTCACAACAAGAAAGCCATGCAATCTTTTCTTGGCCAGATTAACTTTGTAAAGGGATTTGTTCCAGATTTTCAAGAATCGTGTCTCCGTTACAAGCAATGATAAAAAAGAACTCAAACTTTAAATGGGGCCAAGACGAATATGGGGCATTGAATTTGATCGAACAAGCAATTGTGAACGCTCCATCTTTAGCAACTCCAAAATTTTCCAATCCTTTTATTTTATACACATTTGCCTCTGTAAATCATATGCTGCGATACTCACTCAAGCAAATCAAGATAAGGCAGAAGCCCTGATTTCTTTCTTCAGTTCAAATTTATAGGGGGCTGAGTTAAATTATTCAGATGTGGAGAAATAAGCTTACGCTGTTTTCAAAGAAATTAAATATTTCAGACCCTTTCTACTCAAAACCCATATGAAAATCATAGTACCATTTCCAAGGGTAAGAAATCTTGTAGTACAAAAAGACATGGGTGAGAAAAGAGCCAATTGGGTTACTTCCTTATAGGAATACGATGTAGAAATCAAACCAGCAAGTATTGTAAAAGGTCAAGGCTTTTGTAAAATGTTGGCTGGAGCATCACTTATGTCCGAAATTCCATCTGCAAAGATACAAATGTATGAGGTAAGCCTAAATGATGTTGAGTCATTATATGCTGATATCATTTATTACTTAAAGAATGGATATTCTCCTTCAAACCTCGATCATACCAAGAAAAGAGCTCTAAGGCTAAAAGCCAAACAATATCAACTCGTGGACGATGTTCTTTTTAGAATAAATTATGATTATGTTCTCCTTAGATGTCTTGAGAAATCTGAAGCTGAAAAAGTTTTGCAGGAACTCCACGATGGGCCAGCAGGCGGACACTATGCTGGAGACACTACTGCACATAAAATCTTATGCGCAAGCTATTACTGGCCCACATTATTCAAAGACTTAGATAACTATGTGAGGAAATGTCAAGTCTGCCAAACCGCTGCTAGGAAACAAAAGAAACCATCCTTGCCATTACAACCAGTCAACATTGAGAAACCTTTTGATCAGTGGGGATTGGACATAATAGGTGAGATCATTCTGCACTCTTCTAAACAACATAGATATATCCTTACAATAACAGATTACTTTACTAAATGGGTAGAAGCAGTCCCACTCAAGACGGCTAATGCTAAACATATCATCGAGTTCATAGATCAATTTATAATCACCAGGTTTGGGTTGCCTTCCGCTTTAATGTTTGACAATGCTTCATATTTTTCTGGTAATGCAATGAATGAATTTGCACTCAAAAGGGGTTTCAAACTTAAATATTCTGCCAATTACTACCCACAGGGGAATGGGTTAGCTGAGTCTACAAATAAAAACCTAATCAGGATTATCAAGCGAACAGTTGACCAAAATCATAAAAATTGGCATAAGTCTCTAATATATGCTTTATGGGAAGATCGAATAATGCAGAAAGCCTCCATTGGCACTTCTCCATTCAATTTAGTTTATGGGAAAGAAGTGGTTATTCCCACTCATTTAGCAATTCCCTCTCTGTGCTTAGTTCAATATATTGATGAAGTACCAACTTCCTCCTTACAACTAAGGCAAATGGAAATAATTAAGGTAGAAGAACAACGAGAACAGGCCAAAAGAACTCACACTCATCATCAAGCATTAGTAAAAACCTCTTTTGATTCAAACATGATGACCAGAAAAGACTTTCAGATGGGAGATCTAGTTTTAAAATGGGACAAGGCTCATGAGGAAAAAGGGAAACATACAAAATTTCAATGAATGTGGCTTGGCCCTTTCCAAATCATAGAAGTCATAGGTCCGTCCACTTTTATGTTGCAGGATTTAACATGAAAAAGAGATTCTTTACCTGTTAACGAACAGATCCTCAAGAAATATTTTCCTCAGAAGATCATTCTTCTATTTTGTAGATTAGTTTATTTTCATAATAAAACTAGTTGTGAATGGTTACATTAGGGATTTACGAAAAAGACACCAATTCTCATTCGGTTTTTTTTTCTTCGCTTGTATAAATAGAAAATCTTTTAGAAAATTGATCTTTATTATTCAAAGATACAGTTAAATACTCTAGCCTAGAAATGGTACTAGTTTCAACTTAGTAAGATTTGATGAAAACAACCTTTAGTGGAAAATTGTTTTATATCAGTGCAATGAAAGGTATCAATAATAAAATGAAGATTCTCTGTAGAAAAGCTCTTTCCAAAAACTCTACCATTGTCATCCAGAGATATCTTAAGGAAACAATGACTTCCTCCCCACCTAGGGAACTACAACACTCAAAGAATGATCCAATGATACACTTTAACTTAAAGAGTAAGAGGTCTCATCACGAGTCAGCTTATCATGATCATAGATATTATAGCTTGCTGACTTTGCCAATACTGCATACCACAACAGGGAAATGACTCAAGATTGTTGCAATCAAAAAGACAAGGGGTCTCATCACGAGCCAGCTTGTTCAACAAAGTTATAAATCAAGTGAATGACTGTGTCATAAATTGGCTATCAAACCAAGACATTGTTCTTTAAGGGTAAAAACAAAATAAAAGCAAACAATGTGGATATGGATTTCTCTTTGAAAATTGTATATTTCTCTAAGTAGGATACAGGATCATTGCTGGGTAATAGGTAACCCTATCGGGGCTATGAACGCCTGCTAGCAGCAAAGGCTCTACCTACGACAAATGAGCATATTCAAAACTAATTTACAGAGAAGGCGTAATTTTTATCTTTATAAACTAAGTAGTGACTTATGTAAATACAAAGACTAGCTTGAGGGAGTAAATAATCAAAGTTGAAAATAGAAGAAACAAAATATCATTGATAGGAAAAAGCATAATGTACTTTGTCTTTCTATAATAAAGTTTAACTTTCCAGAAATTTTTTTGTTTTGGAAGTTTAGAAAATTCAAAAGAAAAGCAGAGATAAATGGTTCTTCCAAGTGAATTTCCAATTGTTGTGGCCACCAACAACCCCCCTTCCTATTTAGTATTATTACTAATACTAAACAAGTGGGGACCCTTAGTCAAAAAATTAAAAAAAATGAATTAGTGCTTGTATTTCCTTTTTAATAAAACTTGCCATCATAAACGTAGGAAAATATCCTTGAAAAAGTCTAAAAAGCTTAAGTTTCATGATAAGGCAAGTTAAAATCATTCCTTAAGAAAAATCGCATTGCAAAAAGGATAATGGGAAACCCCCTTACAAGCCGAATTCTGAGATTGCGGGATTGCGATGTGAGACTACATATTAAAAAACATATATCACATCGCATGCATCAAAGACCGCTTACTTTGAAAAATATTAAACCGCCAATATGTGATGGAGTGTATCGCAAAATCGCATTTCGCAAAATCACATTAACAAAATTGTCACATGCCATGCTCTTGCGATAGAACGGCGGAATGGTATCATGAAAACGCGATACATCGATCTGCGATATTGCGAAGCAAATCGCAAAATCGCTTCATCGCGAATCTTTCGGGCTCATTATTTGAGAAATTTTTTTCCTTGAACCGAGACCTGGTTATGCGCTTTAATGCTAATTAATGACTTAGTTGCCAGTTGTTAATGAAATATGGTTTTACGCTTATCAAAGAGTTAGTTCATGTAAGGTGATATAATTTTTATGTCTTCGGCATCTAAAAAACTTTCCCATCACCTTTCCTTACCATTACTCTCACCTCACTTGTAAATTGCAGGAATGAAGAACAAAGAATTATACAAAGAAGTACACAGGATATCATGGGGAAGAAAGGCAAAGCTCCGAGCTCTGAAGACAAAGAAATGACACCCCTATATATAGACACCACCTGTAATAGAGATGCTGGTATCACGACTTGGGAATGCATGTATAATTTACTTGAAGAAGAAAATCCCAAGGTGACGGAGGTTACGGTTACTGCTGGTTCACAGGGGTCTTCCGAGGCATCAATTTTAGATTTATCTTGTTCATTCTTACACCGGATAGCGACGAGGCCCAAAATTCTCCCCTACACAGATATGATTAAATGGGTACTGGATAGTGTTGACATCAAAAGCAGACAATGTAAGACTCCAGGTTAAGAACTTATGGAATTTGTTAGTGCTCAAATCTAACCATCATCAAGGCCACATAAAACCACACTTAGCCTCGTAGCTAGCCCTACGAGGACAGGAGAGGGCTCTCTCCTGGTCAAACTCGGAAAAAGATAATTGAAAAGGCTCGAGATGACCAAATTGATGACTGATTTTAGGCTAGGTATGAAGTACAAAGAGTTTAGAATTGATTTTTAAAGATTTTGTTGAATTCAAGGGAAAGGCAATTTTGGATGCGGGGATGAGGCATAGCTTTTGCAGAGCTCTACTTGGGGAAATATAGGAGATTGTATTGATGCCTTAAAGCAAGTGAGATGGGTAGATCAGACTGGTGAGGAGCTAAGGAGAGAAAGGGAGTCTCAAGGATTCTCCTTAAACTGAAGAAAACATAAAAGATTAAACAAATTTAAAGGCAGAGCATAGCAATTTCATGGATTCTACCTTAACACTTCATTTGTTTAATTACAGAAGATTCAATAGAGAAAACGATACACATACACAACTTACAAGTACTGAGAGAAACACACCATCAACCCATAAAACCACATGAATCCCAAATAGTGCTGCAAAACCCTGGTCTTTCCTTTGCCAAAATGCAGATAAGGTATGTACAATATAGTCTCAAGCTATTCCCAAGAGTCCAACCCTGAAAATGACTAAGAAAATACATAATATAGGCAAGCCAACTCATTCCCTTGCCTCTAGGGGTCGAGATCATCATCCTAGGAGCTGTTTCAACCAATTCTAAACTAAGCACTACAATCTAGGCAGTCAAAACAACTTGCCTCTATAAGCTAGGAAACCAATTCATTCATTAAATTTTTGCTATTTTATAAATGAATCATCTAGAATAGGTAAATAAGTGTCAAATCAACATAATGTTTCATTAATTACGTCAAGAGGGGTGAAAAATCACATCACAAGTCAAAACTGGTCAAACTGGCTTCATTTGCTGAGCTGAGGATGAAAATTGTGCCAAAAAACCCTGTGCGCCGCGCGCCTGAGCCCTATGTGTCGCGTGCCTTTCCACCTATTTTTGGGGCACTTCCCGGCATCCAAATTGAGCTCAGGTTGGCTTGTTGGCAAGCCCTGGATGTCTACTTTCTAACTCGAGTGGAATTTTCCAATTTGGTGTCCATTTGACCCTCCAAAAGTGAATTCGCTCGGAAGTACTTCCTGCTGGTGCAAAAAGTGGCAGAAAGGGGATTTTCATGATGTTTTTGAGCCTTTTGGTCACCCAGAACTTGATGAAATGCTTTGGAAATGGTTGAGCATGTATAATTCATCATGAAAAATCCAAAACTACAAGCCATTTTTGATTTGGACCTCCCCATCTTATGGGTCGCGTGCTGCGCGCTACGCGTTGAGCCAAAAAAACTGTTTTGCAAGCCAAAAATTTCAAAATGACAAAATTTTGTCCGAATTTGCTCAAATTCGAAGTGAAGACCCTCTATCATGTGTTATGCCCCGCTAATGAACCTTCGGCCAAAATTTCGAGTGGATCGGGATTTTTCCGTCGCTTTAGCGCTTTGCTCAAACGCCTCTTTAGGATCTTCATTTTCGCTTTGCAAACATGCATGCGAGCCCAATAGTGAGTTTTCATATGACGAAGCATGTCTTTTTCTCTGTTTGCCTTCGCCAACAACTTCTCCAAATGAGTGTTTACCCGGATGAGGATTGATTCTCGATTAATAGGTGTCAAATCACTGGGTCTCCTTCGGGCCAATTCTCGGTCTTCCCGGATCTTCCGCAGCTCATAAAGTGTATGCTCATCTTCCAGTTGTTTGTTGCGCTGCTCCAAGTAGTTGATCACCCACTTAGCCATCCACAATTTCCTTTGCAGTGACTCATTCTTGGCCCTTTGCTCTCGGATGAACTCCTTTAGCTCCGAGTTAGGAGAGCTAGCATCAACATCAATGATACCCATGTCCTGACCTCCTGAAGGACCCTCATCAACCATGGGTCTCTTTCCCCTATCCTGAATCTGTACCTGTGCTGAATACAGAAGCGAGATCCCTTCCACATGATGTGGAGATAATACTCGTTGTGCTGATGATGTCAACGAGACCCCTTCCACCCCGGGTGGAGATAGTACTCGTCGTGCAGATGCAAATAAGGCCCTGTGGCCTCGCTGATATGTCACATATGATGGAGCGTCGACATGCTCGGTCTCAGGAATGTCAAACTGCTGTGAAGGCCATCCCTCATCATGAACTATCTCTGGAGGAGGTTGTAGCGCGGAAAAGTAATCACGAGAGATGAAATCCTCCCAAGTAATACCTTGCTGTGCTAACTGATGCATCACTATGATTTTGATCAATGCATAATAATATATGCTCCTATGCTGATGTGTTGGGCTCTTCCTTTGTACTAAAGGCACCATCCTCTCTATGTTGTGACACATGAAAAAAAAAATGTTCATGATACGTACCCTTGTGAAATGCATCAACAAACGGACATGGTACGCATAGAGACACGAGAATATGCCCTCGCAACTGAAATACCGAATGATGCGTTTCATCAATGGTGCAAACTCATCTTTCAGGAATCTGAAAGGAAAAGTTGCGCTCAAGTGTCTCATATACTTGGGCTTGATATATGGCTCATAGTAAAATCTGTCTAGCAGCTGGCATTTGCGCCATTCATCCCTTACATTTGGTATCCCGGTGGCCTGAGAAATAGTCTCGGGTGACAAGGTGAAATTCACTCCGGCAAGGTTTACATGACCATCCTGTAAATTTAGAACAAATAAACGGACTAGTTCCCGATGATGCTGAGTTTGTGAGATCATCTGACTGTATTGGAAACATGATTGGCGCTGAAAACAATCCATTACAAGTGGGCAAGCTTGCAATTGAGCCAAAGAAGTAGGCTCCTCCCTAACATGCTGACCACTTTTGCCACCTTCGTGATACCTCTGTGGCACATTTGGCACATTTACCTCCGGTGTAGAATCACTATCATACTCCTGCTCATATACTGACTCGGTCTCTGACATCTCTTTAGAAACAAGATAGCTGGAATATATATATGCTGATGTATAATTGTGTGCAAAATTGACTGTAAACTGTTTCTTTTGCTCTAAAAATGCTATGATCAAGGGGACACAAATGTACAAGGGAATATTAGGAAAGGGAAAACATTAGAGAAATGGGGAACATGGAAACAAAACAAGGAATTTAGAGAAGGGAAGGGATATGGAAATCTTGGATTTTTAGGGTTTTGGGATGAGGTAGGGATCATGTGTTTGTAATAGAAGTGAGGGATTAGGATTTGAGGGAGGATAGTGTAGGATTTATCAGGGAATTATTGGGGAAAATAATGGTGAATATAGGGGATAGGAAACAAAAGGAAGTAGGAAAAAATGATAACCTTGGTAACATTTAGTTTTTGAAACCCTTCAGCAATTTTTGCATTCAAATTCTGACAACAATTTAATGGACAAAGGAGGGTTTTCCACTTGGTTTTCTAGGGCAAACATATCATAAATCCTTTACATTAACCGTTCAAAAACCAAGAATAAGCCATTAATATAAGCCTACCTGTGAATTTGTGCTTGAGAGGAGGTGTTTTGGTGTTTTTTCGGACCAAGTTTGGGCTTAAACCCCAGTGCGCCGCGCGCCTCACCCAACACGCCGTGCGCCTCTGATGCGCCACGCGCGTGTAATTTTCCACTGCACTTTGTTTCCTGATGCGCCGCGTGCCCCTGATGCGCCGCTTGCCCAACCTGATGTGCCGCGCGCCCTGGAAATGCTCCAATTTTCATACAAATTCTCAAGATCACTTTGGAACGATGCTCTTCACTCTTGGAATGTGGAATGGGTTGCAAATGATGTGAAATATCTTCATATAGACTCCCTTTTGATTTTTGCTTCGTCCATAACCCATTTTCTTATGTTTTGTCATTGACACTTTTTAGAATTAATAGACTCAGACCTTTTTGGTTTCCTCCTTAAATTTGGTTGAAATAATGATTTTCTTTGATAATTTTTTGCAGGGATAGCTGTGATATGCTATGGAAAATGAGACCAAGGTTGCGCTTGGACGTTTCAAGGATTGAAATTTTTGAATTTTTTTTACAAAAATGAGATGACGACTTGTCTTCAAAACACAGTTTTGAAGAGAAGTCATACTTTATCTGTACAATGATGAAAATTATTGAAGTGATTATCTATCAAAGACATCCCTCTGGCCTGCTGGTCTTTTTGGACTTTGCAACACAAAATGACCCAACCCTAGACCTAAGTCTTAAAATTTTGAATTAATGACCTTTGAAGCTTTATGACTAGACCTGAACTAGCAGTGCCATGCACGAGGGGAATGAGTGACACAAACCATTCTGTCAGAGTTATGGCATGCCTAACGAAACGAAACTGATCAAAATTGATGGGACACCTAAACATGAAATGCAGAAAGAGCTTTGATCTCTGACAGAGGGATAACTAGACCGACTCTAACATTGGCTCCAATGGGGATGGTAGCTCCTTGGAGATGCCAAGAACCGCGGATCTCTGTAAGAGCTAGACAGTGCCTTCATCCATTGGGCGATGGAGTTCTTATTCCAACACAAAATCTTGAGAATTTGACTGAAAAACCAAAAGCCGCTTTGACCAAACTAGACTTGAAACTAAAAGATTGAGACGAATGACTTGACCAAATTAAACTAACTAACCTCCATTTTCAGAAATATAGCCTTCACCTCGGTCCCCAGACTGAAGATGATAAGTTAGTTTACATGTGCAATAGAACAAAAGTAAAATGATATGTACAATGATGATGAAATGAGCAGAAAATACTCAGAAGTAGTATCTCTTTAACAGCCGACCATTAATCGGCCCTCCAAGACATTCATCTCCATTCATTTCTTTGAGAAGGAAAGCGTTTTGGCCACGATATGCTGCAATATTGTAAGGACCCTTCCATAAATTTTCAAATTTGTCGTGCTTTCCCTTGTCTTCACGTCGAGCATCCCACCTCAAAACTACCTCATCTAGCTGAAATGTGTTCGCTTTTGCTTTCTAATCATAAATCTTTTTGATGCGCTCCTGCAACTTGCAATTGTTTTGAAATACCTCCTCCCGTGTCTGCTGTAAATGAATCATCTGATTAATCCTTCTCTGGATAGGATCTTCCTCACTACCAGCTTCTTGAAGCAATTTGACTACCGGGACAGCGAGCGAAGTAGGAAAAACCGTGTCTGTTCTGTACACCAACTCGAAAGGAGACATGCCAATAGACTTTTTCTGACTCACCCTATCATCCCATAGTGCATTTACTAACTTCTTGTGTTAGCCCTTTTTATTGATTTCCAACAATTTCTTAATGATATTAACCAAAGATTTATTAAATGACTCTGCCAATCCGTTTCCTTGAGGATGGTATGCAGTTGAATGTCCCAAGCTAATATTGTACTTATAGCAAAACTCAACCCTCATTTTTGACTAAAATGCTGCTGCATTATCTGTGATTAACTTACTTGGACATCCAAAACGTGACAAAATGTTGGTTTCAAGAAAAGAGATAATTACCGCATCCGTAGCTTGTCGAGTATGAATCGCTTCAATCCATTTTGTGAAGTAGTCTGTGGCTGTCAATATCCATCGATGATGTCCTGATGATGCCAGATGAATTTCCCCAATGAAATCCAATCACCACTGCTGAAAAGGTGCGCTGACTTCAATTAGTTTGAGAGGCAAAGGCTGGAGTTTCTGCTTCCCTTAAAAAATTTGGCATTCGTGACAATTTTTAACAGCCCTATATACATTTGAAAATAATGAAGGCCAATAATATCCTGGCCTTAGAATCTTGTTTGCTGTGGTTTTCCAAAACATATGACCTCCACAGTACCGTCTATGAAAGTCTTCCACAACTCTTTTGGCTTCTTCCTCTACCAAACAATTCAATAACATTCCACCATGGTCTTTCCAAAAAAATGCTGAATCTAGTATGCAAAATTTTGCAGCTTTCAATTTCAATGTTCTACTTTTGTTTCTAGGCATTCTGGGAGGTGAACACAAATGCTGAAGTACATATAAAATGTCAGCGTACCAAGGAGAGGAAAGAAACATTTCAAATACCTGAACAGATGAATTCTCCTCATCCTCATCGGACATGGCAGCAATCAAATTTATGTTAGAACATGAAAATTCGTTTCAGCCATTAACTTGGCAAGTCCTTGACCTTTGATCAGCTTGGTTGGTTTAATCTCTTCATCATATTCTAACAACGCAGCAATCAACTTACCCCGCCTGCCTTCTGGATCTGCCTGTACTAAAATATCTTTAACTGTTACATTAGGAACATAAGCTAGAATATGGGAATGCAATATATACACACGGAAATATTTCAAGGCCTTTACAAGCGTGAGTGCTTGCTTCTCAATGATGTTATATTTCAATGCTCCATCTCTTATAATCTGACTGAAAAAAGCAACGGTCTTCTCAACTCCTTCCCTCTTCAGCATTAATACAGCTGCGAAAGTGTGCTCAGAAGCAAATGAGAATAAAATAAAATCCTGCGTTTAGTCTGGGCTGATCAAAATAGGAGCTAAAGAAAGAGCTAACTTCACTAAATTGAATGATTTTACTGCCTCTTCGGTCCACTTTACCTGACTGTCCTTTTTCAGCATGCTCGTGATTTCTCTAAGATTCTCCGCGAGATTTGGAATGAAGCGACGCAGAAAATTCAGTTTACCATTAAAGGACTGTATTTCTTTCTTGTTCCGAGGCTGTTCAATTTGCTAAATGGTTTCAACACGTGCAAGGTCAACACAGATGCCATCTTTATATATGATGTGGCCAAGAAGTTTGCCCTCATCCATGGTAAAAAGACTCTTTTTCGGATTCAACGAAATTCCATATTTTCTGCACTTTCGGAAGACAATTTTCAAATGATACAAATGTTCTTCATCAGAATTTGAAAACACAGTTAAGTCATCAAGATAAACAACTAAAAATACATCTTTCTCATTGGCGAAAGCCATGTCCATTGCACGCTGAAAGGTGGCTCCTGCATTTTTCAAACCAAACGACATCTTTGCATAATGAAACATTCCCCATGGAGTGGTGAACGTTGTCTTGTCACGGTCATCTTCATGCACTAGAATTTGATTGTATCCTGAATAGACGTCAAGTAGTGAAATCCTTGATGCTCCAACTACTCGTTGCAATATATGGTCCATTTTGGGCAGCAGATAATTGTCTTTTAAGGACACCTTATTCAAATTTCTGAAGTCAATACATAAACGGATCTCACCTCTTTTCTTTCTTACGGGCACCAAGTTTGATATCCAATCTGAAAATCGGATAGGCACAATGATTCCTGACTTATACAATCTATTTACCTCTTTTTCAATTGATGGTAGCAGCTTCAGATTGATTCTCCTCAACTTTTGACGAAAAGGCTTCTGATTTGACTTAATAGGAATAGTATTCTCAATGATATTTGTGTCATATGTTTTTAAATCTGAGTAATCCCATGCAAAAACATCATAAAATAAATACAAAAATTTCACATATTCTTCTTTTACCTTTGGTGGCAATGAATTTTATAGCTTTACCATCTTGGGATTCTCATATGTCCCAATGTTTACCTCTTCAACACTTTTTTCAGTTGGTCTCAATGTCGGTTTGTGGGCCACATCGTCTTGGTCAAACAGCTCCTCTAAAGGAATCAATCCCTTAGGAATAATGTTATCTTTAAGTTGCAGCACTTCCATTTGATTTACTTGTATATTATCACTACCATCATCATGTTCTGTATCTATGCAGGTATCTTTGAACTTACCCTTATTTTGCAGAAACTGATTAATCTCTTCATCATCTTAAAAGAATTGCCAACATCATTGATTGTCTGGAACGGTGGGACGGTGTTTCACATGAATCTCAAACTTGTTGCTAGAATTCATTGGAATTTTTAAACTGCTCGCTTCCTTAGCAAGTCCATCATCAACACTATTTTGTATGCGAGGCACACATGTTAAGGTATGATCAGAAAATAACTTCAAAATATCTAAGACTTCATTTCGATATGCCCTCATGCGGGGATGCTTAGCCTGAAACTCACCCTTAACTTGCTTTATCACCAACTAAGAATCACCATAGACTGCAATCTTCTTCGCTTTCAGCTTTCTAAGAATCTTAAGGCCAGCAATGAGAGCCTCATATTCCGCTTCATTATTAGAATAGTCAAATGCTAGTTTATAGGAACACACTCTCACCTTGCTTGGAACTTTGTCTTGAGTGGAAAAGGGACTTCGAATCCACACACCAATACCAGGACCATCACTACTTATTGCGCCATCAAAATCCGTGGTCCAAAGACCATCTTCATCTGCCTCGAAGTGCTGAAATTGTACTGGCTCTGATTTTTCTGTTTGCTGCCCATTTTCTTTAGCTGATTCCTCCATGATAGTTTGCTTTTCTCTTCTTTCTTTATGCAGAACCTCTCTAAAATTCTCAGTCATCTCTGGTATATCATCCACCTGAACTAACTGACTATCTAGATCATTAGAACTATCAGCAAACAAAACAAACGATTCCAAATCTGTATGTACATAATTTAGAGGATGATTGATTGGCTTCTCTTTGTTGGTTATCATGTATTTCATCATTTTCTCTTGATATAACTTTCTCATTTGACCGAAGACTAGAATTGTAGCATAAGAAAAATCTAATTGTAGCGTACCCTTCAACTTAGCCCCCCAAGATCTTGAAAGTAGCATACCAAAACGTGGAGGAATGTCCGCCACAACCACATCCATTAAGACATTCTTCACTGGAATTTGGTCTAAGCTAACAAATAAATCTTTGATGAACCCGACACATCTCACACGGCTGGAATCAAATGAATACAAATCATGATATCTCCTTGTAATGTCTAACCCTAGCTTCTCCATGATCGCCTTTTGCATAAAATTGTGCGAAGCACCCGAATCGAACATAGCATTGTGCAAAACATATTCATGCAATATCAAACTGATATAAAAGGGAGGAACATCAATATCAGGGGACTCACCATCCAATGCTGGCACAAATATCAATTATGGCTGATTATCTTCAACGTTCACCGTGTCAAACATGGGATCAAAATTCAGAATTTTGGAGACTTGACCTCGGTAGTTGCTGTTTTTCATGATTTCAGTCAAAGGAATAGACACTTTTAATTTGGAAATTTCATTTTCCAAACTAAATGCTGAAAGAATTTCGACTTCTTTGACCGGAACTTCTTTCTTATCCTTGATTATACTTGCCTGATTTGTCCTTTCTGCTGATGATATCTTGCTAGTTGTGGGATCAATTGTCTCCTTTCCTTTCTTATGTGGTATCGGTGAATCTGTCTTTGCTGCTGTAGCTTCTTTTCTTTTCTGAATTGGATTGATGGGCACATCTCGATTTCTCAATGAATACTGCTTCTGTTGAGTGGACAAGGCATTCAAATATCCTCTTTGGTAATCATCTAAATATGCATCATTTGCTAAGATAAAATCTTCATCTTGCTGGGCACCTAAACTTTCTCCATACTCTTCTTCTTCAGTGAGGTAAATGGGCAAAGCATCAGGAGTAAAGAAGTTATTTTGGTCCCCTACTACATTAGCATCGTCATCTGAATCTTGACTCACAAAATTATGCAAAAGAGGAGTCTTAATCTGCTGTTGGGCTGCCGGCTCTTGTGCTCTTTGTTCACATTGCTTAATTCTGAATTGAGGTTGTTGTTGGCCACGGTAATTTGGATTACGAATCTGCGGTTCTGATTTGTCAAGGTTCATTCTTTTGAACATTTTTTCCATCTCACGAAGCCAAGGCGGTTCTGATGTAGATTCTTCCTTTATAGTCACTCTTTTCTCAAATTTGCCTCAACACTAACGATGATCTTTTGCATATCTTCTAAAGTAGGTGGATCTCTGTCCCGTAATGAATAAGCCATCTCCGGATCAAAACCATCCGGGAATTTAAGAAGAGCTGATTTTCTAGATGGTCTTAAATCATCTGGAATAGCATTATAAACTGTATTAAATCTGATAATGTAGTCTTGGACAGACTCACCATGACTGCATTTGATATTATTGTACTCGACATTGATCTGAAGAAAATATTTTCTAAGTTCCCAACGATCTAGAAACTGTTTATGAAGTTCAACCAATGTAGGTATAGTTCTAGCTCCCAAGCTTCTGAACCATTTTCTTACCTCTCCTCCAAATGTTTGCACAAACAATCGCATAGTTACATCCTCTTCATCAATCTCATATAAATCACAAAAATTTAACATTTTTTCTATGTGCTGCTGAGCGGACACACTTTGAGGAGTGCCATCAAATATAGGAATCTTACTCTGATAATCCGCGGGCATATCATGCAATTGCTGAGGTAAAGCAAGAGGTGCGAAATGAGCAGCCATTTCTCTAGGTGAATTTAGTCTAGGGGTTGTTGGTGGAGTGGCTGTAGTTGCCGTATGAGGAGTATGCAGAGGTGTATGCGGAGGAGAAGCGATGTGGGATGAAGGAGGGGAATTGGCTGCAGATTCTGAATAAGTAATTATAGGTTGCACATGGATGGTGGGAATGAAAGGCGGTTCAGTAGGAATTCTAGAGGTGGATGCCGTGACAGTAGATCCAATATTTGCAGATATAGCTTCAAAGAAATCAGCAAGATTTGCAGCTTGGATGTCGGTCTGAAGGTGCCTCAAGATAAAATTGTCAATTAATTTATTGTGTTTTTCAAATTCAAGAGCTCCAGCAAAATCAGGATTTGGAACTATAGAATCAAGAGCATTTTCAGACTTGGTTTTAAACAATGACTATTCAAAGTTTTCATCAAAAGAAAGTTCTTCAAGGTATTCAAAAAATTGCAGGACATGAATGGGATTTAATCACGGGAGTCGCCGAGCTTTCTTGACGGAGGATTTTTCGAATCAAGTTTAGATTTTCATAAATAGGAGGTGGATTGGGATCTGGATTAGCTCTTGTATGTATTTTTGAAGCCAATGTGTTTATCAGAAGATCAAAAGAATTGAAATAATTCAATCAATCGATTTCTAGACTCAATCATCCAAAGGTCTAGAACGAACAAAAGTACTGGGGTGATTTTCAAATCAGGTATTCACAAGCTAACCGGAGATTGACTGAAGCAGCATTTATCTACGTCCGCTTATGCATAGTAAGAGAGCTACCTCGCATGACTTCAGACTCCGTCTAATACTTGTGAAACAAACTAATCAGCAAGCAAACCATTGAGATTTCTTCCCCAGTATGGTTGCCACTATGTTAGCGCTCAAATCTACATTAGGCTGAAATAAGGTAAAACTCAAGGCTACATCAAACCACGCTCAGCCTTGTAGCTAGCCCTACGAGGACAGGAGAGGGCTCTCTCCGAGTCAATCTCAGCAAAAGGTAATCAATGAGGCTCGAGATGACTATATTGATGACTAATTTCAGGCTAGGTATGAAGTATAAGGATTTTGAAATTGATTTTTTGGAGTTTAGTTGAATTCAAGGGAAAGGCAATTTTGGGTGCGGGGATGAGGCACAGTTTTTGCAGAGGTCTGCTTCGGGCAAGATAGGTGATTGTTTTGATGCCTTTAAAGAGATTGAATGGATAGATATGACTGCTGAGGGGTTAAGGAGATCAAGAAACTTTCAAGGATTCTACATAAACAAACGAAAACATGGAAAATTAAACAAATTTAAAGGCAGAGCATAGCAAATTTATGGATTCTACCTTAACACTTCATTTGTTCAATTGCAGAAGATTAAAGAAGGAAAGCGATACACATAAACAACTTAAAAGTACTGAAAGAAACACACCATCAACACATAAAGCCACAGGAATCCCAAATAGTGCTGCAAAACCCTGGTCTTTCCTTTGCCAAAAATGCAGATAAAATATGTACAATAGTGTATCAAACTATTCCCAAGAGTCCAACCCTGAAAATGACTAATAAAATACATAATATAGGCAAGCCAGCACATTCCCTTGCCTCTAGGGGTCGATCTCATCATCCTAGGAGCTATTTCAACCAATTCTAAACAAAGCACTACAATTTAGGTAGTCAAAACAACTTGCCTCTATAAGCTAGGAAACCAATTCATTCATTAAATTTTTGCTATTTTATGAATGAATCATATAGAATAGGAAAATAAGTGTCAAATCAACATAATTTTTCATTAATTACATCAGGAGGGGTGAAAAATCACATCACAAGTCAAAACTGGTCAAACTGGCTTCATTTATTGAGCTGAGGATGAAAATTGTGCCAAAAAACCCTGTGCGACGCGTGCCTTTCCACCTGTTTTTGGGGCACTTCTCGGCATCCAAATTGAGCTCAGGTTGGCGTGTTGGAAAGCTATGGATTTCTACTTTCTAACCCATGTGGAATTTTCCAATGTGGTGTCCAGTTGACCCTCTAAAAGTGCATTCTCCCAGAAGTACTTCCTGCTGGTGCAAAAAGTGGCAGAAAGGTCATTTTCATGATGTTTTTGAGCCTTTTGGTCACCCAGAACTTGATGAAATGCTTTGGAAATGGCTGAGCATGTATAAATCATCATGAAAAATCAAAAACTACAAGACATTTGTGATTTGGACCTCCCCATCTTATGGGTCGCACGCTGCGCGCTACGCGTTGAGCCAAAAAAACTGTTTTGCAAGCTAAAAATTTCAAAATGACAAAATTTTCTCCGAATTTGCTCAATTTCAAAGTGAAGACCCTCTATCATGTGTTATACCCCGCCAATGAAGCCTCAGCCAAAATTTCAAGTGGATCGGGCTTTTTCCGTTGCTTTAGCGCTTTTCTCAAACGCCTCTTTAGGATCTTCATTTTCGCTTTGCAAACATGCATGCAAGCCCAATAGTGAGTTTTCATATGACGAAGCATGTCTTTGTCTCTGTTTTCCTTCGCAAACAACTTCTCCAAATGAGTGTTTACCCGAATGAGCATTGATTCTTGATCAATAGGTGTCAAATCACCGGGTCTCCTTCGGGCCAATTCTCGGTCTTCCCGGATCTTCCGCAGCTCATAAAGTGTATGCTCATCTTCCAGCTGTTTGCTGCACTGCTCCAAGTAGTTTATCACCCACTTAGCCATCTGCAATTTCTTTTGCAGTGACTCATTCTCAGCCCTTTTCTCTCAGATGATCTCCTTTAGCTCCGAGTTAGGAGAGCTAGCATCAACATCAATGATACCCACGTCCTGACCTCTTGAAGGACCCTCATCAACCATGGGTCTCTTGCCCCTATCCTGAATCTGTACATGTGCTAAAGACGGAGGCGAGAGCCCTCCCACATCATGTGGAGATAATACTTGCTGTTCTGATGATGTCAACGAGACCCCTTCCACCCCTGGTGGAGATAGTACTCGTCGTGCAGATGGAAATAAGGCCCTGTGGCCTTGCTGATATGTCACATATGTTGGAGCATCGACATGCTCGGACTCAGGAATGTCAAACTGCTGTGAAGGCCCTCCCTCATCATGAACTATCTCTCGAGGCGGCTGTAGCGTGGAAAGGTAATCACGGGAGATGAAATCCTCCCAAGTAATACCCTGCTGTGCTAACTGATGCATCAATATGATTTTGATCAATGCATAATGATATATGCTCCTATGCTGATGTGTTGGGCTCTTCCTTTGTACTAAAGGCACCATCCTCTCTATGTTGCGACACATGAAAAACAAAATGTTCATCATACGTACCCTTGTGAAATGCATCAAAAATGGACATGGTACGCATAGAGACGCGAGAATCTGCCCTCGCAACTGAAATACCGAATGATGAGTTTCATCAATGGTGCAAACTCATCTTTCAGGAATCTGAAAGGAAAAGTTGCACTCAAGTGTCTCATATACTCGGGCTTGATATATGGCTCATAGTAAAATATGTCTAGTAGCTGGCGTTTGGTCCATTCCTCCCCTACATTCGGTATCCTAGTGGCCTGAGCAATAGTCTCGGGTGACAAGGTGAAATTCACTCTGGCAAGGTTTACATGACCATCCTATAAATTAAGAACAAATAAACGGACTAGTTACCGATGATGCTGAGTTTCTGAGATCATCTCACAGTATTGGAAACATGATTGGCGCCGAAAACAATCCATTGCAAGTGGCAAGCTTGCAATTGAGCCAAAGAAGTAGGCTGCTCCCTAACATGCTAACCACTTTTTCCACCTTTGTGATACCTCCATGGCACATTTGGCACATTTACCTCCGGTGTAGAATCACTATCATACTCCTGCTCATATACTAACTCGGTCTCTGACATGTCTTTAGAAACAAGATAGCTGGAGTATATATATGCTGATGTATAACTGTGTGCAAAATTGACTGTAAATTGTTTCTTTTGCTCTAAAAATGTTGTGACCAAGGGGACACAAATGTACAAGGGAATATTAGGAAAGGGAAAACATTAGAGAAATGGGGAACATGGAAATAAACCAAGGAATTTAGAGAAGGGAAGGGACATGGAAATCTTGGATTTTTAGGGTTTTGGGATGAGGTAGGGATCATGTGTTTGTAATAGAAGTGAGGGATTAGGATTTGAGGGAGGATAGTGTAGGGTTTATGAGGGAATTATTGGGTAAAATAATGGTGAATATAGGGGATGGGAAACAAAAGGAAGTAGGAAAAAATGATAACCTTGGTAACATTTAGTTTTTGAAACTCTTCCGCAATTTTTGCATTCAAATTCTTACAGCAATTTAATGGACAAAGGAGGGTTTTCCACTTGGTTTTCTAGTGAAAACATATCATAAATACTTTAAATTAACCGTTCAAAAACCAAGAATAAGCGATGGATATAAGCCTACCTGTGAATTTGTGCTTGAGAGGAGGCATTTTGGTGTTTTTCTGGACCAAGTTTGGGCTTAAACCCTAGTGCACTGCGTGCCTCAACCAACGTGTTGCGTGCCTCTGATGCGCCGTGCGCATGAAATTTTCCACTGCAATTTTTTTCCTGATGCGTTGTGTGCCGCTAATGCGTCGCGCGCCCAACCTGATGCGTCGTGTGCCCTGGAAATGCTCCAATTTGCATACAAATTCACAAGATCACTTTGGAACGATGCTCTTCACTCTTGGAATGTGGAATGGGTTGCAAATGATGTGAAATATCTTCATATAGACTCCCTTTTGATTTTTTCTTGGTCCATAACCCATTTTCTTATGTTTTGTCGTTGACACTTTTTCAGAATTAATAGACTCTGACCTTTTTGGTTTCCTCCTTAAATTTGGTTGAGATAATGATTTTCTTTGATAATTTTTTGCAGGGATAGTTGTGATATGCTCTGGCAAAGGAGACCAAGGTTGCACTTGGACGTTTCAAGGATTGAAATTTTTGATTTTTTTTTACAAAAATGAGATGACGACTTATCTTCAAAACAGAGTTTTGAAGAGAAGTCATACTTTATCTGTACAATGATGAAAATTATTGAAGTGATTATCTATCAAAGACATCCCTCTAGCCTGCTGGTCTTTTTGGACTTTGCAACACAAAATAACCCAACCCTAGACCTAAGACTTAAAATTTTGAAATAATGACCTTTGAAGCTTTATGACTAGACTTGAACCAGCAGTGCCATGCACGAGGGGAATGACTGACACAAACCATTCCGTCAGAGTTATGGCATGCCTAACGAAATGCAACTGGTCAAAACTGATGGGACACCTAAACATGAAATGCAGAAAGAGCTTTGATCTCTGACGGAGGGATAACTAGACCGACTCTAACAAAACCAATGCTTTTACAAAAATAATTTTGTATTTTGTTATTACATCATTTTCTTTCTCCGTTTGATAGGTACATGAGTCAACTAGCAATCATGAAGACCGAAACTAGTTACATTTTCCAACACTAAGGGCATCTAAGTCGTTAAAATCACCCGAGGATTGAAATCAACCTAGGACACACCAACCATTAACATGGATGAATTTTTGTCCACAAAGTTTCCAACTGGTGACCTAACTTGTGGCTTGAATAGCCACGACCTAGGGGCATCTAAGCCATCAAAATCACCTACAGATTGCACCTAGACCAGGTTACACCAACCCTTAGCATCACTAGATCTTCACGCATGAGGTTTTGAAGTGGTGAATTTTGCCCGACGAAGTGCCTGAATAGAACACCCTAGATATTTGCCCGCGAGGTTTTGAACCGGTCATATTTTCACCATGGGGTGCCTTAACAAAACACCATGTCATTGCTAGTGAGCTTGATTATGGGGATTTGAACCTTGAATTTCATGATTTACATAATACTTCATAACATTGTGTTTCTTAACTGCACTGCCCTGTTAAGCTACAAATATTTTAAAATTATTATTTTAATATAATAAATTATTTATAATTAATATGTTTTTTTTATAATTTTTTAAAGGAATTAATATTATTTAAATATTTCCTTAATATAAATGATTCATACATTATATATAAATATCTAATATATTTGTTAATAAATAATTAAGAAATAATATATAATATCTATGTAATGATTTTAAAAATATTAATATTTTATAATATATGTGTAAATATATAAATATGATATATTCTAATTGGACATTATTAAAATACTATTTATTAATTTATTTGCAATATTTAAATATAAATAAATATAATATATATATATATTAATAAATAATTTTTTTAATAAATATGAACCACGCAGAGACTTTAGCGGCCTCTGTCAAGAATTACACACCAAAGAATTTGGGGTTTGGTCACTAATTACACCTCTCATCTCTCCAACTATGTGGGGTTTTGGTCACTAATTACACCACTCACCCCCCTGTACAGTTTTCTTCACCACGCAGAAAACTTGGCAGAAACTTTGGAACACGTGCAGAATTAAACCCACTCCTTCCAACGATCACAGAAGCGGACGAATAAGTACACCACTTCATCTTTAGCGGTCTCCCTCAAGAATTACACCTCCTCTCATCCTTCCAATAATTACAGAAGTGGACGAATAATTTGTGGTTGATGCCCCCTCTCCACCACGGCCAAATTTTTGGGTATCCGTCAATAATTACACCTAGCCTTCCCATGCCTCCATTCGGTCTCACTACGCCGAGACTTTGGGGTTTGGGTCAATAATTACACATTGTCTCAACCCTCCACTAATCAAAGAAGCGCGTGAATAACTACCTATTTTGTTTTTATTTGTGGAATAAGGAAACTCCTCGCATCCCTGTAATAATCCAAGAATTGGACGAATTACTACATCTTTTGTCTTTTTGTGAAATAATTTTACTATTATTTTTTTTTCAAATTTGAATTTATAAAGTATTATTCAAAAATATCTTTGAGGTGAAAAAAAATCATGTGTTTTTGTGAGCTTTCGAACAGTATGGAAACATTACTTTTTCAGGGGTTAGGTTGTGAGAGCTTCGAAGTTCCATGGGCCTACAAAACATGATCGTGTGTTGCAACCTTCGAATAAAGGCCAAAGATATCTTTAACACCTCTATCCTTAATTGAGAAACTGGAGAAATCTCTTGATGGGTTAACGAAGCGTGTGACACCTTGTGGTAAGTGTGATATTTGGGATGTCATGACAATGAATATTTCTTTTGCTTTTCATGTATATATATCACAAAAGATTGTGTTTCCATAGTGCATGGTAGTCAGTGCTTAAACATTAGAGTTGCTTATGGTAATCAATGGTTAAACATTAGAGTTTCTTTGCTTTTTCTCCTAAAAATAACTAGAGAAACATATGTAATTGTCAGGACGAGTATGGGTCAGATACAAAATATTCTCTACAAGTTGACGGTATAAGGTAGCATCAACTTCAGGGGAAGTAAATGTGATTGAAAGTTTGGCTCCACACTAAAAAGGAGAAGGGGTTGGCTTATAGTCTTCCATGTGAAAATGGCATAGAAGATCACAACCATACTTGGATTGGGAAAGGGAAATACCTTCCTTGGATTGCAAGACTTGAAAGACCAAGAAAATAATGCAAGTGTCCTAAATCTTTCATTTCAAACTTCTTTTTAAGGTTGGACTTCACATGGTTTATAAGGTTGGGATCACTACCAGTAATGATAAGATCATCAAAATAAAGAAAAAGAATGATAATAGACTTGCCCACTTTCTTGGTGTAGACAGTATTGTCAAAATGACACCTAAAAAAGCCAGTTTCTAAAACAAATCTATCCAGTTTGGCATACCAAGCTCGAGGGGCTTGCTTGAGACCATAAAGGGATTTCTTAAGCTGACATACAAGGCTGGAGTCTGTTTGTATAAAGCCACTAGGTTGTTCCATATAGATTTCTTCATGCAAGTCTCCATGCAAGAAGGCATATTTAACATCCATCTGATGGATTTCCCATTTGAAAGAGGGAACAAGGGAAAGAACAAGGCGGATAGAGTTCATTTTGGCAATAGGGGAGAAGGTTTTAGTATTTTCAATGCCTTCAACTTATGAAAAACACTAAACAAAAAGACGAGCTTTATGTTTATCAACTTTTCCATCTGGGCCATACTTGGTTCTGTAAACCCATTTGTACCTAGCAAGTTTTCGTCCCTTTGGAAGAGGAACAAGATCCCATGTATCATTTGCCAATAATGAATGATGTTCTTCATTCATAGATGCATCCTAATTTGGATGGCCTGAAGCTTCTGCAAAGGTGTCAGGATCATAATTCGAACTGAGAACGTGTGCAACGTTGATCTGTAGGATCACCGGCAAGAGCACCTGCTGTATCCCGAGTAGCATGAACACATTTTGGAAGTTGAGTCACTGAAGGAGGATGCTGAGAAGGTGGGGGAGGATTGTCATCCTCACTATCATCATTTGAAGAAGAAATATTTTCAGAAGTAGAAGCGATAGAGAGAGGTGGCACATTCGTTAAACTAGGCTCGTAGGCCGTATATTTTCAGAAAACTTTACATCTCTTCTAATGATAAAATTTTTGGACTTAGGTGGAATAATTCTGTATCCTTTGACATGTTCAGAATATCCAACAAAAAATAGATTTTTCACTCTTTGGTTCTAAAGTTTTATGTTTTTCATCTAGAATATGGGCCCATGGTTCACTTCCAAAAACACGAAAGTGACTTACATTTGGTTTAATTGAGGTCCATGCTTCTTATGGAGTGATATTCTTTAAATCCTTAGTACGAGTGTGATTTATTATGTAATTTGCATAGTTAATTGCTTCTGCCCAAAAATTAAGACTATGTCCTTTAGATTGAAGCATACAATTAACCATTTCCTTTAAGATGTGATTCTTCCTTTGAGCAACACCATTTTGTTGTAGAGTATATGGAACAATATGTTGCATTTGAATTCATTTCTCAATGCAAAAATTGATGACTTTGTTGTTAACATATTCTCTGCCATTATCAGATCTTAGCTTAATAATTTGATGTCCAGATTGTTTTTCAAAAAAGGCCTTAAATGCCAAGAACATGTTAAATACTTCACTCTTGAGCTGTAAGAAGTATACCCAAGTGCGTCTGGAGAAATCATCAATGAAAGTTAAGAAATACTTGTAGCGAGAGAATGAAACAACTAGAAGTGGAGCACATAAATCACTATGCACAAGCTGTAAAGGGGTTGAGGCGTGCCAAGAGACACATTTTTCAAAACTATCCCGATGATGTTTTCCGAATACACATCCAGAACAAACACCATTTCTCCAAGATACCATTGGAAGACCTGTCACCATATTTTCTTCACATATATTCTGAAGGTAGCGATAGTTTAAGTGACCAAATCACTTATGCCAAAGTTTTCTCAGTTCATTGTTATGAGCAACAAATACCAAGGGAATATTTGATGACCCAAAGTTTTTAAACTTATACAACCTTGTAGAATCATCAACAATGCTAGTTGCTAAAATCTGTTTAGGATCTCTTAGGTCCTTAATTACAACATAATGAGGTGAAAATTCAATGATTTTACCTTCACTTGAATGAGTTATTTGATATACAGATAGAAGGTTGCAGGATAAGGTTGGAACACATAATACATCATTAAATTGACCATGCTATATGAATAGTTCCACTCCCTACACCCTAAGAGATCTATCATCATCACATTTTATTTTTGTGTTCAATCTTTTAAAGAAGAAACATGGCTTTGTTTTTGGCCATGTGATAAGAAGCTCCAGAATCAATGAGCCACTCATGAGAAGAAGAAGATACATTTAGTGCATAGCCAGATCAAGATGCTTGACAACCACATGCAGAAAGTGATGTTCCTGAAGATGAAGTTGAAGTTGAAGAGTGCTCCAAATGGATGTTATGCTTCTTCATTGTTGCTTCCAAGACTTACATCTTCTGAAAGCATTTGGATTCTAAGTGGTCATCTCGATTGCAAAAGTGGAAATGTCTATTAGTATTCTTCCCTTTGTTTTTATTTGCCTTATCATTTTGTTGAAATGATTTTTCATTTTGAGACTGAAATTGCTTAGGACCATTCCTTTTAGGATACGACTTCTTAGGATTCTTTGAATTTGGTTGTTGCAGAGCGGATAAGGCTTTCTTATAAGAGTTTACAAGATTAAGAAAACCAAGATGTAAGAGTTTTTCTTGTTCTCTTATTAAAGAATTACAAAAGGCATCAAAGGAAGGGGAATTGTAGTCTTGTCCTTGAGAAATTAAGGCTTCTCTTGTAGAATGGAAGGTGGAGAAAAACACAGAGTAGGGTGGTCCCAACTTAGTAAGAATGGAATAGATAAGGTTACCGTCTTCTTTCTTAACCTTAACACCTTCCAAGAGAATTTTAAGTGTCTTGAACTTGGAAACAAAATCTTCAATGGAAGAAAAATTATTGGGGTCCATTGTAAGCAACTCATTTTTGAGTTGATGTTCTCTAAGTCCATTTTTTAATTCCAAAAAAATTAGTGATCTATTTCATTGCTTCATTAGGAGTATCAAGTTCTGCGATATGTAATCTAAAGTCTAGAGAAATAGACATCCCTATCAACCCACGTGCTTGATCTTGCCTATTTTCCCATTTGGCTACCTTATCTTCATCGTTCGGTTCAGTTTATTTACCTGAGGCTATTATGTAAAGACCTTTACTTCTAAGTAAATCCACAATGTCGGACCACCATTGGAAGTAGTTGGTTCTGTCAAGAATAACTTGGCAAGGACTTTCGATTTTAATAGAAACTGAAGCTATAGATGCTAAAACTAAGTGTTCCAATGGAAATATCTCGAAAAATTAGGCTGATTAAAAAAAATGGCTGTGAAAACACCTTCCGGATGAAGAAGTTATGGCCTTTTGAAGAAAAGTTGTTGAATATGCCGACGAAGTGTGGGAATGTGCAGAAATGAATGATAATGTTATATTTTAAAAAAAAATTGCCCCCTTTCCAAACTTAATCTAATTAGCTCAACAAAAAGAAAAACTTGAACTCAAGACCTCTACTCTCATAAAGTAGCTTTGTGTTAGAAAAATATTATATATGACAGAGAAATGCAAGACATATAATATGCAAAAAAGCACAAACACATAAAATCAGAGAGACATAGATATACATGATTCACCCAGTTTGGGCTACGTCCACCTTGAGTAGCGAATCCTTCCTTTCTATTACCCAACAAAATGAAGAGACACAACCTAAAACAGATCTATTGTAATATCCTATGTTTTCTCTCACAGTCTCACCTATATGTTTCTCGCTCTGAGAATACACATCTATTACACAACCTCAATACAATACCCTCATACAAAGAGAGGGGTTTCCTTCTAGGGAAAAAAACCATAAACTAAAAATAAGTTCTATCATTAGATCATCCCCCTAATGAAAGACCCAGATTGACTAGAAATTACTATACTTTACAAGGCAATTTTTACATCCGTTTTTAGCTTTGAGGGCATTGCCCCCAAACCCCTGTCGAGGGACTGCTGGCCCCCAGATGCCCCAGTCGGGGGGGATTAGACCCTCGTGGGTGGGACAGGTCCCCCTCGCACCCCCCGCGTGGAGGGGTGTACAAAATTCCTGGGGTATGCATTCGGCTGAAATAAAGAGCTCTAAATAATCATGCTCCACATCCAACACTTTGGACCAAGTGAGCGATATTAAAAGGTTAGTAATTTTTGGAAAAGAGAAAGGGTTTTTGTTTTTTTTTAGTCACTGAAGCTTTGGGGTGCATGCTTACTTGAGAAAGATTTTTTTTCCTACAAAATAAAAAACACAAAACCCAACACAGACATACAAAAAAAACAAACCTTACGACTTGAACTTAGCTTTACCTGGAAACTAAATATTTTCCTCAATGTTTCTGATTCTATGAGATCACACTAAGGCACGACAGAAAAGAGCATACACATGAGAAAAATCCTTCTTTTCTGTTTCTGATTTGCCCAGATCTCTCAGAGTCGTGAGGCAAAGAGTATACACAGAAATGAAAGGTATAGATCCGGTAATAAAAAAACAAACAGCTAAATAAACCGAAATAAACAGAGAGAAAATAACTAAAAACTGCAAATAAACATTGTTTACCTCCAAATCTTAAAAATGACGTAGCTAGGGCTACCAGAAACCTTTTCGCATCAAACGGAAGGGGTTCCTCACTGGAACAGATGCTTCTAACACAATAGAGTAGTCCTCTCAGCCCAAAAGCAGTCAATAACAATAGATCTAGGAAACGACAAACGGGTGTAGTTCTACCGGCTTTAGATTTGGATCACCAACGGATGCGGCCCTCAAATAGCTCTGATACCATGTAAGAATTTACAAGGTAAGTTCCTCAAATAGAACACCAAAGTACACCACTCACAAATAGATCACAAATCAATACACAAGTATTGTTGACGTGGTTAAAACCGTCAAAGAGGGAAATAGTCCATTTCCTAAGCCAATGCGGCCACTTCAGGCAATTTATTAATAAAGGAATGAAAATTTACATAAGATTCTCTAATGAATGGTAACCTGCAAATGACCCTCCATGGTCTTTAAATAGAGATCATGGACCAATCAGGTGTTAAGTCACAGATCAAGTGTCGGTAATACCGAGGAGAGAATGAACCATTGGATCACTTCATGTCTAGAACATATCATGACCGTCAGATTCTAAGTTACAAAATTAAATAGTAAAGAAACACACTCTACCTAACTCTACACTAGATCAAGTTATACTTAACTATTTCCTATGTGTCAGAATATCCTAACATTAAAAATATGCTTCAGAAAAAAAAGGTGTTGATGTTGCATCAACACTTTTCAAAACCAACATGAAAATCACTTACATTTAAAAAAAATATTCATGAGAAAATTTAAAGTTCCAAAAACATGCTCCAAGAAAAAGGTGTATTCTGAATCACCACTTTTCAAAATTAGGTGATTTTTTCTACCTCAAAATAACGTGTACTAGGTAATTTTATTGATTGATCAATATCTATGTTGCTTGCATTAGATGTATTTGACATTAACATTGGGTTTATAGATTATTAAAAAATAATCAAGATATATTTAACAATACCTAAAGGGACACTATCAAGAATTAATTAGCTATCAAAAGATGCAATACCTAGAATTAAAATGAATTAGATGTGAAGAACCAATCCTCTTACAAAGTCAAAATTAATCCTTGACAAAATCATCCCCCTTCTTCATCGTCAACTAAATTACTAATAGACAATTATATATATTCAAAATTACTAATAGATAATTGCGTACAACAATAGCCCCAAGGGTTATCTTAGTTGGTCAAAATCAGTGCCTCGCCAGCGAGAGGTCACAGGGTCCAATCTCTCTAAAGCGCTTGGGGTCAGGCCTTGCTAGTGTGCCACTGGGATACATTCCCTTTGGGGTCAATGAGCCCAGAATTTTCCATAGACATAGCCCCACCCGTTCAACAAGGTGTCCATGAACCACAACATAAAATAAATAAATAAAAATTGCGTACAACAATGCATTCAAAATATTTATAAGATGAAAAGATATATTTATAAAAAATTAAAACAAATCAAAATATTCTTGAAAGAGATGTGATAATTGTTTGGATGTAAAGATTTTATAAATTTAGCCACTCATTAAAAAAATCAAAGAAGAATTATTTCTTGACTTTGCAAAATAGACTATAGATAAAAAAGAATCATCAAAATATTCTTGAAGCAAATAAATTATTTCAAATATTAACAAAGAAACAAATTATTCCAAGAGTAACAAAGTAAATTATTAAGACTACTCATCAAGATAGGTTTAGTAATACCTAGAGGGACACTATTAGAATTAATTAGATGTCAAAAGTTGTGATATCTAAAATTAAATCAAATAGGTGTGTAGTGTCAAACCTCTTGCAAAATATTGAAAGGATTAACTCTTTTCTTCATCACCAACTAAATATTAATAGACGATTAGATACGCATATAAAAATTTAGTATAACAATTGTAACATTCACAAACGCTACCATCCAAATCCAAACACGTAAGTAGACAAACCACTCAAAGCAATCAAACAAAGATGTACAAACCATTGAAGGCAAGCAACACAAACTAAATTAGACAAGAGAATGATTTGGTCATGCCCAGCAACGAAAACATAATGCAAATTTTGAAGTTAATCTCAAACATATACATAATTAAAATAAAAAATGTGAGATTGTTGCCTTCAACTGGAACCAACTTATATCCATCTAACACCAGATCTATCATGTGCCAAGAGGGATCAAATTCCTTAAGTTGCAAACCTTTCCTCAAGTTGTACATTCCAAGAAGAAGGTTTTAACCTTGAGGGATTTGATCCCTCTCGACACATGATAGATCTGATGTTAGATGGATCTAAGATGTTTATAACAAAATCATGTTTTTGACATCGTCAATTCAATTTCTTTTACATAAGTAGATATCTAAGTTTTTTTCTTTCTTTTGATCAAACCACTTGTATTAATTCGTAAAAATATTACATAAGATTTTGAAGAAACACCCTTCTCTCTCGGCCTGATTCTAACTGCATTTGTTGGCTAGGAGAGATAAATGAAAACTGATATCCAACTGCCAAAAACTATAGCGAGTCCCTATAAAGAACACACAAAGTCTCTAAAATACAAAAGGAATACATATATAGCCAATCGTTATCATTGCTTCTAGGGAGGAGTTGGAGCTTCTTCGACGTTAAGATGGTCTGGGGCTCTAGGGCCCCCATGTACATGAAACTCTAGTTGAACAATCATGCCCTCAATTAGGTCTAGCCTTTTGTTAATACGCCTTTGAATCCTCATATCCAGCATTTCCCATTTATAGCTTTCTAAGTCATTCATAAAGGTGATTACCTCATTCTAGTCAACATATATTTGCTTCCCTAGTTTCACTAGGAGTGCAGTTACATTCTGCAATTGTCTTTCCATTGACTGCAAAGTAGGAGGCTAACTCACAATAATAGGTGTTGGTAAATTTTTTTATGCTAATTCACCTTCAAAACCCATGTACACACATTTATTCATCATCTACTACACCCACCCTACTAGCGCAACCTGCAAGATCCCCATGGAGAACCCCACCATGCCAATCTCACCCTCTCTGATGAAACATTCCTTTAGAGGGTCTCAAACACCAAGATCAGTTAAATACCACGCCCCAGACACCTTAGTTGACTAGGGAAACCTCCATGCACTTCTTAGAACCTTGAAACCCCTCCCATGCATCACAACCATGCCATAATGGTATAGGACATGCACACTTCAGGAACCCTAAACACCACCACCACACAACTAGAGAATTATATGTCTTGCAGTGGGAGCCAAAGACATAGTTTCTCAACAGCCCACAATTAAAATCAAGGAAACCACCAGGTGAAAATGAACAACATTCCCCACATGAAACTACTAAAAATCATATGATATCCACAAGTGCATAATAGAGAAAACATAGAAGAATTTGATGGCCACCACCCTGGAATATCCAACATGCTTGGGATTCCTAGAGAGAGGATAGAGTGCAACAATACTTCCCAAAAAAAACAGAAGAAACTGTCCCACCCTTAGGGTATCCATAGTGGCATTGCACTAAAGATCTCCACTCTGCACCTCGACAACTCAACCTCCAAGAAATTATTCACCCCACCATTCACTAGGGTCTCAAACTCTGCAACTCAGTGTCTCGAACTCACTAGGAGAACCACTCCACCGTACAACATGCACTTTCCTCTTTGCAATGCTTAAGCTAACAGGCATGCACAAGTTGGTGGCATATGCATACACAACGTTCCTGTCACTAGCTTCCAATTTTTGGCATAACCAGATCGAATACTTGTCGGAGGCAAGCCACCATCCGAAATATAAATAGCTAAACTTTCTAGTCGAAGTTTTTGGGTGCCTAATGAACCCTCCCTCCACTTTCCTTTATGGCTCATCATGAGTTGTCATATCGGTTTGTGGGATTAACTAACCCCCACCATTGTCATTTAATTCAACACATTCATTCACGTCCATTGGGCTAAATAGATGTATATGTTTTAAGTTTAAAAACAAAATTATTTCTTTATCATTTATATAAAGTTAGTAGTATTTTCTAATTCAATCACATGTTAAGATAAATATTATGTACAAACAAAAAAAAATTGCATGAAGGTTTTCACAGTTAACATTTTGATGTTGGGAGATTTTTCTGGAACAGTGTGTGTTCTCATTGAGGTGTCCGACGTTTCGGGTGAACACTTCACTTCAAGAAAAAACTAAGAATGGTGATACAAAAAGTACAAGACCAACACTTCACTTCAGGAAAAAACTAAGAATGTTGATACAAAGAGTACAAGACCAAGATTAAAGACAAAGAGGATATGACCGTTAGAAAAATATATGACTATTAGGAAATGTGAGAAAAATGAAAATGTTAAAATTATATCCATTAATAATTTAGGAAGGATGAATTAGACTAGAATAAGTAAAATACAATAATAAAATAAAAATATAATAATAAATGAATAAAATAAAAACATGTAAGAGAAAATAGATAAATTGAAATTGCAAACCAATCTTTTAGAATAGTCTATAATAATAAAAAATAATAGATTAGGTCAAAAAGATAATATTAAAGAAATGAGAATTAAATCATATAATTTAAAGGTGATAAAAATGTTATTAATAAATAATAATTGATATAATAAAATAATAAAATACAAAAATATTAATAAAATAAGACCAAATATTTTCATTAAACTAAATAAATAAAATCAAAAGATTACAAGTGAAAATGAATCAAGGTCAAATTTAAAATCTAAAAAAATAATTTACCATGGTCTATATTGGAAAGGAAAAATAGAATAATCAAAATTAATAGATTTGGTTAAAGGGAATGGATAGTGGATAATTAATAATTGAATTAAAAGCATTAAAACCATACTAATTTAAAGAGATTTAATAATTTGTGTGATAATAGTGTGAATAAAAATTAATAAAGATTAAAATTAAATAAGTTAAGAAAGCATAAATTAGATTAAGAGGGAGTGAAATATACAAGGAGTATTATGGGTAGAATGAATTTAGGATTAATATGGGATAGAGGTCATTTTAAATTTGAATTTTATTAAGGAAAATATTAAATTAATTAAGATTAAGATAGTATTAATTTTTTTTGGAATCAGAATTAAAAATCATAAAGAAATAAAATCATTTAAAGGGAATGGAGCAAAGGTGAGGGGGAAGGGTTACAATCCTCAGGGAATAAGGTTTGAATGACAAGGTGGTTTGGAAGACAAAAAATGGATAGTAGGTTTCGAAGAGTTGCTTAACTGATATCTATTATCTAGATGAATGTTGTTAGGGTGGTTTGGATTTCAAGGGCTTAATTAATGATTCAGTTTGAATGAAAAGGGGCAGAGACCAAGATCTTATCAAAACAAATACAGAGTTTAGTTTTATGGGAGTATTCAGTAATGGTGGATTTGGATATAAGTTATGTAGGCGTTAGCCATGTGTTTTTTAAGTTGGGATTGGAAGGATATCCCAATTGATCATGGTGGATTTGGATATAAAATTATATAGGTGTCAGCCATGTGTTTTTTAAGTTTGGATTGGAAGGATCTCTTAGTTGGCTCTATGTAAAACATTCCATAGAACAAGAGATCTTGTAATTGACTATGGGGTTGAGCATAAGGTTGTTTTATTTTATTATTATATTATACTTACTCTAAATTGTTGAGTGGATTTTTGCATGTCTCCTTCTCCAAGCAACATGTCTCCTTCTCATCTTCAACAGTCTTCGTAAAAAATTACACCTCCTCTCATCCTTCCAATAAGTGGATGAAACATTTGCGCCTGACCCGCCAAAACTCTGGTGTCTCCGTAAATAATTACAACTTTGGCCTACCCTTCCCATACCTCCGTTCTATCTCAGCACGCAGAGACTTTAGAATTTTGGTCACTAATTACACTGCTCAGCCCTCCAATAATCATAGAAAGGGAGGTATAACTACCTCTTTTGTTTTCCTTCGTGGAATAAGGAAGCATTTTTGGGCACATTAGTTTGACTATTGTTGTATTTGTCAAAATGGTTGTATATATGGTTGATATACTTTTATGACCTATCAGATTTATTAATGTAGATGTGGTAATTACACCTCTTCCTTCCTGTTGTAAGATAGAAACGAATGGTTACATTTATTGTATTTATTTATATGGATGTAAATTGAGTTTAACTTGAGTAATTAGGTGGAATAATTGTTATTCGCCCTAAAAGATTAATTCTTGTAAATTAACATGTTGACACTTTAGAAGAGAGTAACTATGTTGTGCTATTAAGTGAGTATACTAAATGCCCAAAATTTTATTGCTCCAAAGGTTTGTTCAAGTATTCTAGGCCCAAGAAGTGAATTGCATGAGAGCAATGTGTGATTTTGTGCTCAACTTGTAGTTAATGAATACACACGTTTATTTAGTTTTAATTGAAAACATTAAGAACATCAATAATCCCAACCTCACTACCCTCACTCAACCTTTTATTAATATTACAACCCAATGTGGTAAATTGTTTCACTCACACTTACTCATAAGACATAACATAATTTCTTATCAACTTTAGAAAGATATAAAATAATTAAAAGTTAAAAAACTGTGAATAAAATATTTAAACCTGATACATTCTAGAATATTTCTAGGCAAGGATTTTAAATATTTTTTTTTTAAGGATATCTAATATATATATATATATTGTAACAAAATAAGATATTCAATGTCCACAGAAATAAGTAATTAAAAGTTGAAAAATAAAATAAAAAATATCAAATAATTCCTAATAAAAATAATAAGGAGGTGTAATTCATTCAATTCTTAATATAAAAATAATATGTGACATTTAAAAATATTTACAATAATAAACAAATTTAATGTGGGTTACTCATAAAATATTTTAATATCCAAGATCAAGTAATATTGACATAGACTTAAAAATATATTAATAACCAAAAATATTTGATGTGGACAATGTAGTCTATAGATATAATGTCTTAATACACATGTTATGCAAAATATTTTAATGTGAACTATGTATATATTATATATTGTTTAATTTTTTTTGTATATGTCCAAAAAACAAAAAATAAATTTTATGGGTAAAATTTTTGAAGTAGTCTCACTATTTTAGATTTTCATATTTTTTAGGTGTATATATATTTTTTCCAATTTTAAGTGAAATCCAATAATTTTTCTTTGTACTAACAAGTTTAATATAGCATTCAAAAATGCAATTTAAACAACGAAAAAATACACATTATATATAGAGAGAGAAAAACAAATTCATTGGGATCTATAAAAGGATGTAACTTTTTTCATATTTTACATTCTAAAAGAGGTTTGCATCCAAAGAGATTTATCCCTCTTGCAACATGTTAAATCTATGATTAAGATATATCTATAATATAATAAATTTCCATTAACAAAAAATATGATAAAATCCTTCTTATATTAAAATTTCTTAGTTCAAAGACACTCTTTTTCTATTGTACAATTTGACAATTTGAAAGCCTTTTGATGTTAGGAGGAATCACTTGTAACTGACAACAACCTTTAAAATCAAAATATTTGAGATCATTGAGTTTTGTGATTTCATATGTCAATGATTCTAAATGACAACATCCATTGAGATCCAAAAATATGAGTTTTTTTAGATCTCTCATTTCACATGGAAATGATTTTAACCATTTACATCCCTTGAGGTGTAAAAACTGAATGTTTGAAATATTGTCAATGCTTCAATGCAAATCATTCGGATCAAGAAATTCAAGAGTTTGTGTTTGTTTGTTTGTTTGTTTTTTCAAGAAAGAAAAAACCAACAAATTTCTATTAAATAAAAAGATGTTTACATAAGCATACATATAGGATATGCTCCAATATAATCATGGTTACATATGATTGATAACAAGATACATGTTGCAAAAACCCTTCAAAGAAACCCCAAAAGGAGCACAATATATACCCCAACAACGACCATCCACACACCATTCTAGCACTTCCACAAGATTCTCCAACCAAAAAGATATGAAAAAGGAGATTCAATGTATAAAACCCTAGGTCAACAAGCGCCATACCACATCACAATGAGATTTAAATTTTTTTAGCATGGAGGTGTGACCAAATAAAACCCCAAGGCATGCAGAGCACATAAATCCCAAGTGGAAAATGTAAATGGCATTTAAAGGTGGCCAGCCCACAAATACAAAATGTTCAAACCCCATCAACCAATGCTAGAGGCAAAACTAGGGATAATGCCCCCATAAAATATCTCGTAGGGACTGAAATTCAAATTGTTTCAGTTGACACAATGACCTTGGAAATAATTGTAGTTGTGTTTCACCTAAATATAACACCCTCAAAGGCACGAGGTTAAGGAAGATTGCTTCTGAAATCACTTCCAATTCAAATTTGCATACCAAAGTTACTCACCTGTTTTGGATATACAACTCCTTTGTTGGCAGAGATGTAGTATCACTACCGAAAAGGGAGATTCATTTCCAATTATCGCAACAAAAGGATATTGCATCTAAAGGGGCTACAAACATTATGGAATAGGTAAAATATATAGATAAGAAGATACGTAGAATTGATTAACAGGAAAATTTGCATATCTATATATATAATATATAATATACAAATTAAAATAATATAAATTATAAATGCTATAAATTATATATAATAAATTAAAATACAGATATATATATGTATTGTAAAGTTATATTTCTATATTATATATATTATATATTATATATAATATATATATATAGCAAAGGATATCCACCATCATTGAAAATTTTTAAATTCGATATATTGTAGAAAAAATGGTTTAATATAAATTTTATATAGTAAGATACAAAATATTAATAGTGTTTGGTTTAAATATGTTATTTAAGAGAATGTAGACTTATGAGAGTTAAACAAAATCAAAGTAGACAAAATAAATTTAGAAACTCAAGAAAATATTAGGAATAATGTTGGTTTTCTATGTTGAAGACATGCTTTAAACCATTGGAAACTGAATATTGTTGTTGCAGACCCCTTTTTTTGACAATTATGGTGGGGTTGGACATACTTCTTGGAAGAGAATTCATCACAGTGTTCACCTAAAGAGCCTATTTCCTAGCATGTAATCTTATTAATTTAATGTTGTAGTGCATTGAGATGATCCATCTGTGCTTTTAGAATGTAATTGTATTAACTTCTCGTTCGAGTGTACGTAGAGGACCCATTTTTGAATTATAGCAAACTCAATAGCCTTTAGTAATAGGAAGATAAAAAAATGACAAAACTCTTCCAGATAAAGGTACAAGTAAGGAAGATACATATTAATGCTCTCATTGTCTTAGGATCAGATGCAAATCTCATTTTAGTAAAGCTATTAAACAAATTTGCATTGGAAGTTCGTGATCATCCAAGCTTATAGTAATTAGGATTGGTAAATAAGGAAGTATAGTTAAAGATAACAAAACAATGCAAAATTAGTTTAGCTACCAGTGTTTATTTTATTGATGAAGTAGAATTAAATGTAGTTCCCTTCGATCTATGTGGAGTGGTATTTGGAAGTCCCTACATGTATATGCAATATGAAATATTCTTGTGCAGAGCCAACCAATATTAGCTGGACAATGATGGAAATTCATTCACCATCAATATGCACAAAGGAAAGTTAAAAATTTCACTAGTAAATGCCAACCAAGCCAAGAAAATGATCAGTTATGGCAAGAAGTTTGTTTTATTGTTTTTAACAGAGAATCATCTTGTAGAAGAGTCAATAAGAGCAAAGGAATCCTTGGAGGGATGTACTAAGAAACATAAAAAACAACTAGAATATTTTCTATAGCCTTAAAGGGATGTGTTCTAGGAACCTAAAGGGATACCACCCAAGAGGGAAGTGGAGCATAAGATCCAGATATTCCAGAACTCCCTTGCTAAACATTGGGTTGTACAGTTACTTTGTTATATAAGCAAGTTAGGTGAAGAAACAATTGTAACAACTACTAGAATGGGGTGTCATTCGAATGTGTACACCACCATGTGGGTCAACCATCATCATAATGCCAAGAAGAATGGGACTTGGTGGATGTGTATTAATTACATGGCACTGAAGAAAATCACACTCAAGAATATGTACTCCCTACCCAAGATTGATGATTTTTTGAACTAGTTGCAGCAAGGGAAGTACTTCCCCAATGTGGACTTAAAGTCTAAATATCACCAGTTTTGAGTGAGAGAATAAGATACTTGGAATACGACCTTCAAAACTGGGAAAGGTTTGTATGAGTGAGTAGTCAAGCCATTTTTCCTATGCAATGTACCAATTATGTCTATGAGGTTAATAGATGATATTTTCCACCATTTTATAGATTCATTTATTATTTTCTATTCGTATTATATACTTGTATATAGTTCTACCTAGGAGGAGCACATCTCACATTTGACGTAGGTGTTGGAGACATCAAAGAAGCACCAATTTCTAGAAAATATCAAGAAGTGTCAGTTTTTACAGTAGTCTCTAGTGTATCTAAGGTATGTGATAGGTGGAGGAGAGATAAAGATATATCTTGCTAACATGGAGACCATCATGAAATGGTCGGTGCCTACTAATGTTTCTGAGTTTAGGAGTTTTGTTGGGGCGACACAATACCTGAGGAAATTCATAGCCTCGTGTTTAGTGGTAGCAACATCACTCCATGCCATAACAACAAGTGATGAGAGTTCCGAGTGGGGAAAGGGTCAACAAAGTGTCTTTGATGAGTTAAATAAGAGGATCAATTAAACACTAGTTCTTGCACTACCAAACTTGGATAAGCCCTTTCAAGTGGAGATAGATGCTGGTGAGTATGTTATGGGAGCTCTCTTCATGTGGGGAGGAAGGCTTGTATTTTACCATTCTAAATTATTTCATTGGCCAGTTGTTAACTACCCTACCTATGATAAGGAAGTTTATGCCATGGCGTAATCGGCGAAGAAGTGGAAGAATTATCTAATGGGAAAGGAGATAATAATCCACATATATCACCAGCCATTACAGTACTTGCACGCCCAAAGTAAGCTATAGATGACATAATATATAGTTTTTTATAACTAAAAGAACTTTGACAGATTGGGTTGAAGTGAAAACATCTAGATAAAGGTAAATGGCACACCCGAGAGAAGGTGGAGGAAACAATTCCTCACATCATTTAGTGGAAGAATTTTAGGACTAAAAGTCCCCAAAAATGGGGAGTGATTCATATTTGATAATTATATTGTTTTTCATCCATCTCAATTATTTTAGGGTGGAAAAAGTGGAGAATCAGTTCATAGGACCAATTTTATCGGTGAGATCCAATTTGGAAAATTAGGGCCTAAAATATTTTGGAAGGATTTTGAGGCATCAAAGAGTGTTTTTTAAGGGGTAAAATTTGACACTTTAGTGCTACACTCTTTTCTGCTATTCTACACAAAAATAACTTTCCAACAATGCAAGAACCAACTTAGTTGGAGTCCCTATCTAAAATTTATTCCGCTTGGAAGTTGACCTTCTTGTTTTGACCACCATAATTCGAAGGGATTCCACGTCAGCCCCCATTATTCATGGAAAATGGGCTAGACACGTGAATACTCTAGAATAGTCCATATTGTAACACTGGTTAAGAATTAAGGGAGTCAAATCTAAGTACTAGTTGGCTATCATGTTGTGCTATAAATGGGCCACTAGGAGGAGAAGAGGTTCCATTCTTTTCAAGTGAATTTTGTTGCATAGAAAAATAGAGTAACTAATATGGACAGGGAGAAAAAAACATAGAGTAATTTTGCATTGTGGTGGCCCACGAACTGCATGCCTTCTTTGTACTTTCATCCATTTTCTATTCAAATAAGGAGAGCAAAGCAACCTCATCTTCCAGCCGGGTTTTCTTGTGAAAGGGTTTCCCAAGATATATCTTATGTCAATCGCAATTTGTGAGTTTTTATTTCATTACTATTTTTTTTGCGTAATTATAATTAACATGCATACAATAATCAATAGCTTACATATCTAGAAATGTAAAGAGAAATAAACCATCGTGATGTAGATTTCAGATTTTTAAGTAAAATTTATCATATTTGTTGTGATGATCTCTCAAGTGGAATGTCCACAAACATTTACGAATCACATATGCAACAATAGGCAAGAAATTTGGATAGTGATGAAGAAAATTAAGAGGACGAAGTGGCTGAAAATGGAAAAAAAATAAATAGAAGAATGGTTAACGATGAAAAATAAAACAAAATGAGTAATAAATAAAAGTATTTTGTTTTGGTTTTGAGAGCTATATACAATAAATCCTTGAAGGAATACATCCCTAATAAATAGTAGCTAGATAATGTCATTTAATAATGATATTGGTTAGAGATTAAAAACTTTTGAAATTGTGTACTTGAGTCAATAAAGTTCGTCGTAAAAAACCACTAATGTAAAATATATATATATTTTTGTATTATTATGGTAAGCAAAAACCAAAATAGGATGTCAGATCATTAAGAGAGAAACTCTATGTGGATAGAACCACTGATTTGAGGTATTCTACACCTAATAGAGTCATCGATCTTAGTGAGAAGGCAGCGAGGTAGATTTCAAGTCATGAAAAAAGGGCTTGTTTAGGAATGAAATTATCATTGAGGATACAGAAAAGAAGAGATATCTATGATGAAAAAGTTTGCAAGCGATAGAGGACCCATGGACATCTGTCCATGAAGAGTTTTTGTTCCTCAGGAGTATGATGTAGGAGCATCGACATCAAGGTTACAATTGAGTGAGGAACCTAGGAGATTGATGACGGTGAAAATGGTATTTGTGATATAGAGTAATAGGGATATCTATGAAAAATTTTGATGGAAGAATGGTTGATGAAGCATGTACGAGAAGAAGTTTCCTTGAGAACTAGTGGATATAATGACTGACAACCCATTTATTCTAGTAGATGGTGATTCTTTCATATGGAGTTCAACTAATATTTATGTAGGTACAAGATGATAACTGAGAATATCAAGAAGGAAGAAGACAAAATAACTATTAAACATGAAGACAAAGGATAACAAAGGCAAAGAATGACAAAGGACTAATTTAATGAATAAGCCTCGTTAAAGAGGAGACATAAAAAATAAAATAACACCTATTTGTAATTATTAATGGATGATATTATGAATATTGTAATAGTGTAATAGTGTACGCATATTCTAGAAAGTCTATGTAAGAGCAAGTGCTGAAGGGCAAGGTAGTCCCTGTCACTCAAGTGGAAATTATGCTTTTAGAACATTTGCAAATTAATATATAAGTGGAAAAAATAGTTTTATACAAAGGGAAAAGAAATTGGATAATTTTGGTGGTAATAACCACAAGTAAGTCTTGACATTTACATTTATACTCCTACATGTTAAAGTGTTGAAGGACACATAAATAAGGGTGGGAAGTTTCTCTTGGTAAGTATATTTATTTACATCTTGTTCCTATCTATATTTTATACAAATACTTGATGGTAAATATGTTATTTATGTGAGTATGAGCTATTTTCGAAGAATTTAATTTTATATGGTTTTCCTATCAAGATTAACAATGAAAATTTATTGCACAAATATCTAAACATCATGGCATAAATATTGCAACTGCATTTAAAAATTATGGAAACAAAATATGAGGGAGTTATCCACATGTCATTTTATTATACAAAGGCTACAATAAGACCTTGAATTTATGGTGCGACCAAATGCTTGAAAAGTAATTTCTTCAATATATTGAAAAGTAAATATTTGTTTTTAAAAGTTAAACATTATAACTTGCATTGATCAATGTTAAACTAATAGTGCTCAACAACAAATTGATTCATAGAGTGTTGTCTTAGAAGGGACTAATAAGGGGTGGATTTATCCGAGTTGACTCAACTCCCGTATTTAACCAAGATCTTTTACTACCATGATGTTATGAGAATTACATTTATAATAGCATAAATGAACATATATGCATGCTTAAACAAATGGAAACATAATGATAGCCAACAAATCACAGACATGAGACGTTGATAATGGAGTTCATCCTGGAGGGACTACGTCTTTGGGCCCTAGTGTCAAGATGGTGTAGGATGTTACATTGAGTGTTGGAAAGAGTGATGATGTACATGAATGTGTTTTCTCTATCATGCAAGGAATATTCCCTCATTCAGGAGTGGCTCCATGAGATGTTTAGTTGCAGGAACTTTCATTCACAAAAGGAATCCTATCAGCATGACATAATTTCATGTATGACAATAACGAGCATCCTCCCAACATGGCATCAAAGGGATCTCAATTCAAACATACATGGAGAAAAATGAGCATCCCATCAACATGGCGACAAAGGGATCTCAATCAAAACATGACAATAGGTACATCTCACATCAAGAAAAAAACAATATCCCACATCCAACATGGATCTATACAACACAATTCATCTCAAGCAAAAAGACAAAGAAGTACATGATCACATTGCATACACCTCACATCAAGGAGTTATCTAAAGAAGAGGATGATAAAATGCTAGATCTGGTTGTACCATAAATCTTGTGGCATCGAATATCATGAAAATGACTATTCGCACATTGAATGCTGACACCTAGTCTCCACTTTGAAAAGTGGCCGAAAAATGGAATGGTCAAATGGGAAATCTGATTACACCATCAGATTCCTAGTGTCAAATAATGTAAAATCGATTGCCAAATTTATGAATTATGACAAAGTGAAAATTTGGGGCTATAGGAATCTTTTATATTCGCCCTAGATTGCTCAAGGATTCCCTCCTCTCGGTCATCTGAAGATTTTCTTCTCAGATCAAAATTCTATCTGCAGCATCAGATTCGTGTCACTGAGAGGTGTACGATCGACATAAAGTTTTTCCAATTTGGACACTGGAAGAAATTCCCCCTCCTCAAAGTTGGGCTCCATCATGGTTCTTCCTGCCACTGCTCCATGCTCATGGTTCCACCTGCAATTAATTAAAAACTTGTCTCGAACTACTCTCTTCCTCGGCCCCCGTTTCAACTCTGTTCCACTATTCAATCTCTCGTCGCACTGTTCAATAATGTTTAAATATTTTGCGTGGGTAGATCTATCAACGCTGGCCCTCATGGCTCAATGGTTGCATGCTATGTTTGGCGAGTGGAGGTCACAAGGTCAAACCCCTTGCCCTTTCGTTCCATACTTTTGGATTTTCATTTTTTTGAATTAATATGGTTGGAATCATGCCATTTAAATATGGACGCTGGATTGGTTTTTAAACAATGGTTATGTGTTGGATGTGTTGAGTTGGGTTGCCCAAGGAGCGGGTGGGCCACATGGTCAAGCGGGTTCGATTCCCACCAGCCCATATTTATATATGTTGTATTTTGGTGGGGGCGTGGGCCGGGTCGACCCGAGGTGGCCCACCCACCACTTATATTTAATGTTCCATTGTGTAATGGAGTAGGGGCTAGCAGGGGTCATGGCCCGTCAGCCATTTTTAATTAAAAATATGTTTTTTAATATATTTAAACCGACCGGTGGGTGTGGCAGGGGTGGTTGCCCACCACCCCTATTTTATATACTTTTTTGGTTTTTAAAATATAACAGTCATTTTTTATTTTGTCTAATAGAAGGGATATTAAAAAAATTCAGTATCCAACAAATTCGCTTGCTTTCGGGAGCTAGGTTTCCACGTTGGTTGACGGTGAATTTGTAGGACACTTAAACCTGACCCAATACCCAACTTTGACTGGATCTTTCTCCCTCATACGAGCTCGGATTTGAGTGTTGTTCACACCATTGGAATCAGGGCGACACGCACTTCGATTTGGTGCTGGTTTTGGAGCAATTCGGCCACTTTCAATTTTGACCCTTTCTGAGTCCTCTGGGACTTCTGCATGTGTTTGGAGCCACCCGGATCATGGAGAAAATCTAGCACATATAAGGATTAGTTTTTCCTTTAATCCTAAGGTTGTAGGTTACAAACCTTTTTTGGATTTCTACAATCTCCCTCCACAAGTCTTTGGATATACATCCATATAAAATACCAATAGTGACTAGAGTTTCAAAGATAAACTTTTTAATCCTAAATCCTAATATTTATCTACTCATAATTATTTTCAAGTCTATACTATCTTTTTTTTTAAGCTTCGTAGGTCTACATCTTCATTATGTCCAATATTTTCACCTCGATCAGGGTGGGGAATTCAACCAATGATTTCACATCAAGGAGTGTCTTAACGGAGCACTCATCACCGTCTATCCAAGACCTTATGGACCAAGTCTATACCTATTGAAATAGCTATGTTTACAAGAGAAATGAAGAATAGTATTATTTTCTACCCTAATTTGATTTAATTTAAATAGAATATAAACGTTAATAAATAGGTGAAAATGGATAATTAGTAATAATTGAATATTTAAATATTATTTATTTAATTTAATTATTTATATATATGAATGTAAAATATCATTCAATAATTTTGTGAAAATAGAATTTAAATTAATGACTCTCAATTAGCCATTTATATTATTAATTATTTTATGATTAAAAAAAAACAAACTTTAAAATTTCAGCTATTTCCAATATGTTTTAGAATGTAAATTTTGTTATCTTCAAAATATTTTAATTTAATTAAATTTTAAGTTTTTAAAATTAAAATTCAAAAAAATAAATGTTAATATTTCCATTCATGATAAGGTGTTTTGTTAAGGTACTTTGTGATGTAAAGGTTACTAGTTGGAAACTCGGTGGATGAACTTCCAATCATGCTAAGGGATGATGTGGAGAGGACCCCTCATGATTTTGACAACTTAAAGGTCCTTGGCTACTCAAAACCAAATTAAACATGCTAATCATCTCAAGACTCATATAAGTTAAAAAACTATACATATAAATATATAATATTTCAATTTAATATTTATAAAAAAAAATTGTTACAGTTAGATTACACAATTATTAAAAATTTAAAAATTAAATATTTCTACTAAGTTTTTATTTGTATTAAATTGTTATTATTAATGATTTATTTTCAAATTTAATATAAGGTATGCTATACCTTTCTTACATTTGTGAGATGAAAATCTATAAATCCAATTTCCATATTTCAGGAAAGGATCGAAGGATATTTAGCCATAAATGATGTTCGATGACTGGGAAGGATATTTAACAAGAAATGACATTTGTGTATCCCATTGTTGATTTTACTAATATATCAATCTTGATTTTATTCATATATCAATCCTTTGTAGGTTTATATTTATATACGATTTATATATAACCATAATAAGTCAAGTTAGCTTGGATTTTTAATGATGACTGATGACTCTGTATCCATTGCCTTGTATCTCATTGTATGTCCAGATTTATATATGATTGTCTCTAGCCCCTTCAAACCCATGATCCTTCTGTTCCAAAGCCAAAAAAAATGGAAATGACTGTTATTATCACTGGAGTGGCAGCCAATACCATCAGTAGCACTTTCCATGCACTCATCACACAAATATACGATGTTGCTTGGTTGGATGAGAAACATCGGCTTCTGGAAGGGCAGCTAAATCATATGAAGACTCTCTTACTCTGATGTTAGCTATCAATTTCAAGATCGGTAAAAGACACCCCCTTAATCTCTGCAAAATTATATGGTAAGGATACAAGACGTAGTTCGAAGAGAAAGACAGTTGATCGATTTATCTCAAAGGTAGCAACAGTATATCAATTGCCTCCTTTGCAAGCCTGAACTCTCCCAAACGTGGAACACAACTTTTGATGAAGGCAATTCCACTGCTTCAAGATGAACCGGACAATGGACTGGTAGGGTTGGAAATTAGACCTACTAAGATACGACTTGAGAGGTGGCTTACAGAGGCTCCCCATGATCGAATATTTCTTGTATATGGGACGAGTGGCGTTGGAAAAACAACATTGCTAAAAAAAAAAGTCTACAACAACTACAAGGTAAGTGGTGTTTTTTATCATGTGATTTGGGTCGCAGTTGCTCAATTTTCCATTCTGGAGTTACAGAGACGTATGGCTTACGCAATCAATTTAGACCTTAGTACCTATTCTTATGATGATGTTGATTCATGGAAGATGGAGTTGTCTACACATCTCAGGACAACGAATTTTTTCCTAATTTTAAACGATTTGCGGAGCAGAGTCACTGCAAAAGAATTGGTCGTGGAATTTGGCGAGAAGAAAGGGGGAAAATTGTATTCTCTACTCAAAATAGAGGCCTGCTTCCATAAATGAATACAAATTAGTCCATGCAAATACAGCCATTGTCGAGAGAGGAAGCCTAGGAATTGTTTTGCAAAATAGATTTCAAAGACAGGTATGTGTCCGAGGAGATAGAGCATATTTCCAAAGTCGTCGAGGAGGAATGTAAAGGGTTTCCCTTGGCTATAAATGTCATAGCCTCAACAATGGCTGGCAACAGGGCTGTAAATGAGTGGAACCTTGTTCTAAGGAAAATTCAGACAATGGATTCAAATTTTCCAATTACTCATCCTCGAATTGATTGAGATCTATATCAATGATTGAGATTGAGCTACGATAGTTTACCCCATGCTGATTTGAAAACCTATTTTCTGTATTGTGTGGTTGTTTTAGAGGACTACTACACTCTAGTGCACATTATATCACACATGTGGATCGCAGAAGGTATAGTAAAGAGAAAATATGTGAACACCTTAAGGGATACTGCACACAACTACATAAAGTTACTTACAGATCGTTCCTTATTCCAGTTGCGAGAAGTTGGTGGATCTAGTTATTGGGGCTTTACATTTGGATTTCATGATGATGTTGAATGCGACATGGAAATTTATGTGGCAAAGACGAAGGAAAATTTTGTATCCATGGCAACTCATCATTTCCCCAACATCGACGCCCTTTTCCCCAACATTGAGACTCGCAATAATTGTAGGAGGCTCTTCCTTTTTTGTTGCAATATTACATCTCTACCAAACAAGGAATTGAGATGTCCAAAATTGGTTAGCCTAGTTCTAACACACAATATTGAATTAAAAGAGATTATGGAAGCTTGCTTAACTTCATCTCTCTAAGGTGTTATTGTTGGAGATTCTAATTACAACTGCTTGTTAGGTGTCAAAACTGTCCCTCCAAGTGTCTTAGTTTAATTTTAGTTATTCTAGTTTAAGTCGAGTTTAACTTCAGTCATTTAATACCCATGTTTCCTATTTAATCTTATTTAACTCATTCTTAATACTGAGAAGACCAGTCCTTTGTTCCACATTTTGTTCTATTCAGTTTTATCATGGTATGAGAGATTAGCCTACATGAGACTCCTTGAGAGCAGTAGAGGAGAAGATATGCTAGTTTGCATAAGACTCCCTGTCAGAGCAAAAGAGGCAAGCTTGTGTAACTCTTTGAGAGAGCAATATAAGTTTGAGGAAACCTACGAAGAAGCAGCAGGAGAATGAACAAGTCGGCTATGGCTAAGCTAGTGAAGGCAAGGACAACACAGATTGAAGAACGTTAAGCTCAAATTCATATGTTTTTTAGAAATTTTGGGTAGTTGTATTAATGCACCCTACAACCTTGAAGGCCGCATTATTAATGCCCACAGAAGGCACCAGAATAACGTTAGTTTTAATAATGCTTAACGACAGTGCAATAGCATGCCTTAGTTTCATTCACTACACTGTTCTACCTCCAAAGCAACCTCTGTTAATTACATAGAACATTAACAAAAGAGAAAGTAATGGAATTCAATTGGGAACACGAGTCACAAAAACTCATTCAGAGCATGAGTCACAAACAAAATCCGATTGGGAGCACGAGTCACAAAGAACACATGAAGTTTGGTTGGAAGCATGGTCAAAGGCAAAAAAAAAAGTTCAACTACGTTGAAAGCACAAGGATATTATTGTGTTTCCTAGTTTATTAAAACATGAATCTCGCCTTTTCTAAAAGGGCTTATTAAAAATGACTTTCATTTTGAAACTTTTTAAAGACCCACAAGTCATTCATTATATTAAAATAAAGTTGAGGTCCACTTTGGTCAAGTTTTTGAGAGGCATTATGTGGTACGCAACTAAATATGCTTCGCATAAATTTTAAAGAGATTTTTTAAAAAGACCATGTAATTTTTTTAAAAAGGAGAAGGTGAAGCATTTAAGTGAAAGTAATAAAAAATTTCTTTGGTGAAATTGAAAATTTATTGCTCAAAGAAGGAATTTTTTAAGAAAAGCAAAAGGTGGAAGTGACAATATATTAAAGAGAGTTGGACTTGTAATGTTCACCTATGTGTGAAGACCATAAACAAATGCAAAAAACTGAGAGGCTTCCCTTGATTTCAAATACCAAGATAGCCAAGGAGGCCTGGGATACCCTTGAGAGAAATTCTGGTGTAAGGTGGTGATCCGAACTTAAAGAGGAACGCAACAAATTATAGATATAACCATAAATAAAGAGATGCAGTAGAAATAACACTTCCTTTCATTAATATCAAATAATGAGATATGCTTACAAACATAATGGATATGAGACTAGCTCGGGCGATGGTAGCTTAACTCTGAGAAGAGATTTGGCAGCTACATGCCTCTAAACTGAGTTATAATGAGTCTCAAAAGCCTATTAATTATTGAGAAACAATGGAAAACCCTAAACATCCAAAAACCTAACACTAGGAGATGAAGCGCCAAAATTGTGGGCCCCATTTGGGTAAATTGGTACATCAATTTCCAGTGGGTCATAAATTTGGTATACGATCTCCGTCTAGCTATCATAATACTTCATTTCGAAGATCTCGAAGAGAAGGCCAAAAGAAATGGCCATGCCAATTTGGGAGACTTTTAGTCTCTTCGTTTTTCCTAAAAACATCATTTAGGGCGTCAAAACAGCTCAGGAAGTTTAGGAGCTGAAAAACTTCCAAAAACAGTAAACTGTGCTACAATTAAGGAAACTGAAAAACTGAAAGAGATAGTGTTGGGGTTCCAAGTGGAATGGGTGGGTGGCCACCAATATCGACCTGGATCATTCGTCTCCCCCTTAGGAAGCAGTGGTCCCCATTGCATTGAGTGCCTCCATGAGATTGGGAAACTTCTATTGAACTTGGTCCCTAGTGAGCCACTTGCCCTCGTGAAGGAATTGGCCATCTTTGACAACCCGATATAGTTGGATCTTCTATTGGAGAGTGCTCTTGATCTGTGTGTCCGTGATCCGATTAGTGGTGGCATGTTCCATCCAGTCTGGGTTTATCTCTGTTGGTGTGAGCTGTTCTACAATGTCGGATGTGTCCAGCAATGGTGGGAATCATGGTCAAGGGAAATCCACATTGAACACTTAGTGCAATCCAAGGAATGGAGGAATGTTATGCTATAAAGAATTGTTTCCCACAACCTTGGTAATGGTGTAAGGACCATATCAGTGTGGTCGAAGTTTCTGATGGGCTAACCGTATCCACCTTATTCTACTGTGTGGAGGAACCCTTGCCAGGGGCCATGGATGTGGCTACAATATTCCCCTTACTTTGATAGCGAACCAAAAAGAAGATAAATTTCCTAGTCTGGGAGATGATATTATTGCATTTCTTGGCAGAGATCAAAGAGGTGGCGGTACGAGGGGCTACCTCTTGTATCCTGTATAACGTATCACCCTAAGAAATAATCACAGAGCGAGGTCCAGACTCATATACAATATGTCGTTTCCAAAAGTATGTTTGTCCTAATAATACATCACAAACATCAAGGGGGAAAACATCACACAATACCTCATCTATGAAGGGCTTGATGTTGTAGGAAAGGTGACACTTCTCGCTGACTCGGAGATCTTGTCCTTGGTGAAGCCACTCGATGTTGTACGGTTGCGGGTGTGGTATTGTAAGTAGGTGCAACCGCTTCACGACCTTTGCTGAAATGAGGTCCTTTTTGTTGCCATTGTCAATAATGAATTGCAACGGCGAACTGTTCACCCACATTTGTGAGTGGAAAAGACACTCCCTGTCCTCTGGATCATCAGGCTCATTATTCTGGATCTTGGCGGTGGCAATAGTGGCACTGGGCTCCACATCAATAATCTGCTTCCCTTTGTCATTCCTCTTGTCAGGTTCTGACTCAAGGTTGGAACATGCATTTGATTCTGAAGCCTTCAACTCGGCCACCAGTGACTGTTTGGTCCAACACTCACTTGTGTTGTGAGTGGGGATCTAATGGAACTCACACCACTTTCCTGTTTCCTTCTTTGACTTCGTGGCAGTGTTATTTTCTTGCAACTTCAATGCGTTGTCTTCGGTAACCCCACCTTGGCTTTGTCCTTTGCTCCTTGGATTCGCAGATCCAAAGTTTCACTTATTTCGATTAAATTTCTGCTCGATCTTAATAGCTTATCAGTACATTGTGCCAAGCGAGGAGATGTATAGGAACTCCGTCTCGTCCTGGATGTATTTGTATAGGAAGCCACAATATTTGAGTGCCAAATGCTGCTCTAAATCCTTGATACCCAACTTTGTGTGACAGGTATGAAAAATATTGGTAAACTCCAACACATCTTGATCCCTTCCCTGCCGCAGCATGATCCACTTTATATATTTATCCTCATAGCTTCTGACAGGGTAGTATTGCTCCTTGATGGCATCCTAGAACGAATTCCAAGTGGTTGCAACTGAAAACAGTGAGGTCGTACTTCCATCCTTCTCCTTGCAGTACGTTTCCCACTAGTCCTTTACGTTGGGGGCAGCTTTGAGAAGTGCAAAAGTGATCTGTTCCTCGCTGAAAAAATCACGAATAGAAAAATATCCTTCTAGTAGATTTAACCATTTATCTATGACATCCACATCTATCTGACCCTCAAATATGGGAATGTCAAAATTAACTTGTAACTTAAAGGGTGTGGCACTTCTAGAGTAGCTGTTGGATGTAGATGCATCGCCCCTAGGTAGCCGCTGAAGGATATGGGAAAAGTTGTCCATAATCGCATTCCATTGTTGCTTAAGGGCTTCTTCGAGCAAGATTTTGATAGAATCTCCTTCCCCCTCATATTTCTTTTCATCCGCCATGGGAGGCTATCAGGATTTGCAAGTCTGATCTTGAAAAGGTTCAACCAGATAGAGCCCTAACTCCTTATATCGCAACCTTGTTGGGGACATGCAAACAAAAAAAAAGAAAGAGATACAACAAAAATAACACTTCCTTTCATTAATATCAAATAATGAGATATGTTTACAAACAGAATGGAAATGAGACTAGCTTGGGCGATGGTAGCTTATCTCTGAGAAGAGATGTGGAAACTACATGTCTCTAAACTGAGTTACAATGAGGCTCAAAGGCCTATTTATTATCGAGAAACAACGAAAAACCCTAAACATCCAAAAAACTAACCCTACGAGATGAAGCACCAAAACTATGGGCTTTGTTTGGGTAAATTGGTACATCAACTTCCTGGGCTCGTAAATCTAGAATACGATCTCTGTTTGGCTATCATAATACCTTTTTTTGGAAATATCGAAGAGAAGTCCAAAAACAAATGGCCAAGCTAATTTGTAATGATTTTGGTCTCTCTTGTTTCCCTAAAAACTTCATTTAGGGCCTCAAAACGACTCTGGAAGTTCGGGACCTGAAAAACTGCCAAAAATAATAAACTATGCTATAATTAAGGAAAACGAAAAACTGAAAGAGACAGTGTTGGGTGTCCAATTAGAATAGGTGGGTTGCCACCAATATCCACCTAGATCATTCATCCCCTTTAGGAAGCAATGGTCCCCATTGTGTTGAGTGCCTCCATGAGATGGGGAAGCATCAGCTAAACTTGGTCCCTGGTGAGCCACTTTCCTTTGTGAAGGAGTTGGCCAGCTTTGACAACCTGAAATAGTTGGATTTTCTGTTGGGGAGTGCTCTTGATCTGTGTTTCCATGATCTGATCAGTGGTGGCATGTTCCATGCAGTCTGGGTTTATCTCTATTAGTGTGAGGTGTTCTGCAATGTCTAATTTGTCCAGCAATGGTGGAAAGCATAGTTGAGGGCGGTCCAGATTGAACACTCGGTGCAAGCCAAGGAATGGGGGAATGTTGTGCTCCAAAGCATTGTTTCCCACAACCTTGGTAATGGTGTAAGGACCATATCAGAGTGGTCTGAGTTTTTTATTGGCTCTTGTAAGGCATTTTTTCTGCAAATGTAACCAGACTTTGTCGTCCACCTGAAACTTGTGTGACACCCGATGTTGATCATGTTTATGCTTGTACTTGGAATTTTCCACAATGGATTGGCAATATATCGGCCCGTTGGGTAGAGGTGCTTCGAGAGTCAGATAGAACGAATGTTTGACCTAACATTGCAATGGTACCGGTATGGGTGAGGAGAATATGTCCTTGTATCCTTTCATGACCATATCAACCTACTTCTTCTACATGGAGGAACCCTTCCCGGGGGCGATGGATGTGGCTATGATCTTCCCCTTACTTTGAGAGTGAACCGAAAGAAAATAAATTTCATATTCTGGGATATGATTTTACTGCATTTCTTGGTAGAGATCAAATAGGTGGTGGTAGGTGGGGCTACCTCTAGTATCCTGTATAACGTATCACCTAAATAAATAATCATATAGTGATGTCTAGACTCATATACAACATGTCGCTTCCACAAGTATGGTTGTCATAATAATACATCACAAATGTCAAGAGGAGCAACATCACACAATACCTCATCTGTGAAGTGCTTGATTTTGTAGGGAAGGCAAAACTGTTGTCTGACTCAGAGGTCTCGTCCTTGGTGAAGCCACCCAATTTCCTACAGTGGCGGGTGTGTTATAGTCAGTAGGCCCAACTGCTTCATGACCTCTACTGAAATTAAGTTCTTTTAGCTCCCAATATCGACAATGAATTGCAGCGGCAGACCCTTCACCCACATTTGTGAGTGGAAAAGACACTCCCCCTCCTCTAGATCGTCGGACTCATTCTTTTGGATCTTAGCGGTGGCAACATTGGCACTAAGCTCTGCATAAATAATCTTCTTCCCTTTGTTATTCCTCTTGTCAGATTCTGAGTTAGGGTCGGAACGTGCATCTAATTCTGAAGACTTCAACTCGGCCACGAGCGACTGCTTTGTCCGACACTGACATGTTGTGAGTGGGGCTCTTATGGAACTCACACCACTTTCTTGTGTCCTTCTTTGACTACATGGTGTTTTTTTCTTGTAGCTTCGACGGGTTGTCTTCGGCCACCCCGCCTTGGCTTTGTTATTTGTTCTTCAAATTCATAGATCCAAAGTCTCGCTTCTTTTTTTTTAACTTTTGCTCGATCTTAACAATGTATTGGTACACCATGAAAAGCGAGCAGATGTCTAGGAACTCCATCTCGTCCTGGATGTACTTGTGTAGGAAACTGTAGTATTTGAGTGCCAAATTCCACTCTGAAACCTTGATACTAAACTTTGTGTGAAGGGTATAAAAATTATTGGTAAACTTCGGCATGTCTTGGTCCCTTCCCTACCTCAGCGTGGTCCACTTTATGTATTTATCCTTATAGCTTCCGACAGGGTAGTACTGCTCCTTGATGGCATCCCGGAATAAATTCCAAGTGGGTGCAGCTAAAAACAATGATGTCGTACTTTCATCCTTCTACTCACAGTAGGTTTCCCACCAATCCTTGACATGGAGGGTAGTTTTGGGAAGTGCAAAAGTGATCTTTTCCCGGCTGGAAAAATCATGAATAGAAAATATATATTTCTAGCAGATTTAACCATTTATCTATGACATTTGCATCTATTTGACCCTCAAATATGGGAATGTCAAAATTTACTTGTACGTTAAAGGGTGTGGCACTTCCAGAGTAGCTTCTGGAAGGAGACGCGTCGCCCCTGTGTAGTCGCTAAAGGATCTAGGCAAATTTTTCCATCATCACGTTCCTTTGTCACTCAAGAGCTTCTTCGACCAAGATTTTGATAGGATCTCCTTCCATCTCATCTTTCTTTTCATCTGCCATGGGAGGCCATGGGGATTTTTAAGGCTGATCTTGCAAAGATTCAACCAGATCGAGCCCTAACTCCTTATATCCTAACCTCATTGGTGACATGCAAAGAAAAACAAATAAATAACAAACCACTCTGATACCACTAATCCGAACATAAACATGAACACAACAGATTACAGACATAACCATAAATACAAAGATGCAACAAAAACAACACTTCCTTTCATTAATATCAAATAATGAGATATGCTTAAACATAATAGAAATGAGACTATCTCAGTTGATGGTAGCTTATCTTTGAGAAGAGATCTGGCAGCTACATGCCTTTGAACTAAGTTACAATGAGGCTCAAAGGCCTATTTATTATTGAGAAACAATGGAAAACCCTGAACATCCAAAAACCTAACCTTAGGAGATGAAGCACCAAAATTGTGGGCCCCATTTGGGTAAATTGGTACATCAATTTTCCAGGCTCGTAACTTTGGCATACGATCTCTGTTTGGCTTTCATAATACCTTGTTTCGAAGATCTCGAAGAGAAGGGAAAAAAAACCTACAAAGTGGTTTGGGATGTTTCAATCTCTTAGTTTTCCATAAAAACATTGTTTAGGGTCTCAAAACGACTCTGGAAGTTCAGGTCCCAAAAAGCTGTCAAAAACAGTAAATTGTGCTACAATTAAGGAAACAAAAAAACTGAAAGAGACAGTGTTGGGGGTCCAAATGGAATATGTGGCTAGCCATCACTTTCCACCTGGATCAGGGGGAGCACTAAAGTTGAAGATGAAGGTGGATCTATAACATCAGATCTACAATGAGATGAAAAGTTTGTTGAATCCCACTATGCTCATCCACAAGTGGATGATGTCTATGAAGAAGTTGCAAAATCAAGAGAGAAAAAGGACATAGACGCTCGTGAACCCCACTGTTCACAACCACAAATGGATGAAAGTTTGGTAAATCTAACAACAAAGCTTGCTGATGAAGATTTGGTAAAACCAGAAACAGAGCTTGCTGATGAAAATTTGGTAAATCCAACAAGACAGCTTGTTGATGAATATTTGGTAAAATCAGCAACATAGCTTGTTGATTAAAGCTTGGTGAATCTAGCAACACATCTTGTTGATGACAATGAAATTTCCATTGGAGCAGTCTATGCTATGGTGAATCGAGCAATTAATATTGTTGATGTAAATTTTGATGAAGAATTATTGGCTAAAGATGAAAGGTTGCAGATGATGCAACAAAAAAACATATTGACATGATGCTATTTGGTGAGAAAATCCCACTTGAATCTGAAAATCAAGTGGAAGAGACAGATATAGATAGAGATAGAGATAAATTCAGAGGCAAAGAAGGAAACCCATAAAGAGAAAATAGAGACAGAAGAAGAGGGAGAGAAGAAGGAACATAACCAATGTGGTTATGTAAATATTTTTAATTCTAATGTTGATTTTCAATGTGCAAGTGCACATAACGATTATGAAGAAGAGTTAAACTTCCCTGAAGCATGGCTTGCAACACCATGTGTAGACAAGGTCTACATAAAATCTCTAGAAATGAATGTTGAAGACAACGTGCATGTTCAAGAAATTAATGAAATTTTCAGGTATTGGAGTCCTAAATAGATGAAATTTTATTATGGTCTTATGTTGCAACAAATTTATGGTGAAAAGCGCACTACAAAAGATAATATGTGGCAGCAACTCACATACAAGTTGTGTTCTGAAGAAGTCCAGGATATTCTTAGACAACCTGGAAGAGTGGAAAATGGGACATCAACAAATAAAGAAACTGAGGTTTGAAGGATGCAACAAAGAGAAAATTTTGAAACAATTTAGAGGCTACAGGATCTAAAAGAAGAGAATAAGAAAAGTAAATGTACATGAAGTCAATTTTTTTTAGTTGTAAGTATAGCTGAGACATAGACCAACATACATCTTAATTGAATTTTTATGTGGTTGTAATTAAGGGGGAACGTTGGAAATTCTAATTCCAACCACCTGTTAGGTGTCAAAACCGTCCCTCCAAGTGTCCTAGTTCAGTTTCACTTAGTCTAGTTTAAATCGAGTTTAGCTCCACTAACTTATTACTGATGTTTCCTATGTAATCTTATTTAGCTGTTTCTTAATACTGAGAAGAGCATTCGTTTGCTCCACATTTGGTTCTATTCAATTTTTGTCAGTTATGGTATTTCCGAAATCATTGGGGCAATTGAAACAACTTGAATTTGTTGGTCTGAACTATACTCAATTTTTACATCTCAATGGATTTAAAAGGTTAAATAATTGCCATGTTAAATGAAAGAACTCAGGAATCTGAAATTTCTGGATCTCAAGGGATGTCGTCATTTAGAATCATTGCCATCTGAAATCGCACAACACAAAGCTCTCAAATATCTAGATCTAAAGGGTTCTTATAAGTTGCAAGTGATTCATTTTCAGATCAAGATACTTTCAAATTGTACAATAGAAAAAAACTAGTCGTTTTTGTGTACGATGAAAATTTCAAAATAGTGATCATTATTTTTTTCATAAAAATTTACTATCTGAAATAAATTTTCAAATTAACAAATTTTTTCACACTAATATTTTAATAATTTAATTTAATATAAATTATATTTATTTTTTATTGGTAATTTGGATGGTGTTATATTTATTTAATATATGACGATACCCAAGAAAGGAGGAGAGAGTTGTAATGAAAAGCTTTTCCATTTAGGCTATGAAGATCTAAGAAGCAGCAAGGCTATTAGGTAAACTCTCACGAAAATGTTAGCGAAACGTTTTATTGTGTGATAGTTGATTCATAAGTGATGCTATTATATATATTGGATCTATAATTAACGACGGTAGTGAACTTTGCGAAATCATTGTGCTGTATTTATCCATATCTAATTTCATATATATTCTTACATTTTTATTGGTTCACATCTAATCTTCCATACATAGAATTTGATACTATTATCTTCAATATATATTATACCCTTTTACTAAAATTAAATTCCTAACATAGTTCAAATCTAGGTCTTATAACGTATTGTGTTATTATTTACAATTTTATTGTGATATTCATGTATTATCAATATTTTCAATTATAACATGTGATGAATGTCAAAATAAGTTAATTACTTCCATATGAGAAATTGGCTAAAATTAGAGATTGAGTTTATTGAGCATTGAGTCAAGTCGAGTTAAGTGATAGATGAACTTAGTGTGGTTGTTGTCAAGTTATTTTAAGCGAGTAAAAAGTTTCATTGTAATAATCAAGTTTTTGTGTGATAAATAGAAGAGTCACTTTTCATGTGTTTTGTGTGTAAAATTTGTATTTATGCTCCTCCTCATTTCCAGTGGTATCGGAGCCGAAGATAGATCACAAAATTCATGGAGCCGGAAAAAACAATATAAAAATGAGCAAGTAAAAAAAATTAGTGATTTTTTTAATTTACAAAATTGTTAAATCATTAGTGAGTAACAAAATAATTACATAATTAAATTCTTTTAATCAACACCCTTCTCCCTCTCTAATAACTTGCGTTGAAGAACGTAATCTTAACAACGAGTTTTTGCAATGCAACGCTACCTATAGGTGCACTAGTTGGGTTATTTTGACCCAATTTGAATAAGGCATATATTGTTTATTAAAGTACTTGACTTCAAAACAATACTCTTCAAGCTCTGCAGATCAAAATTGTTGCAAAGCTTCATTGGGGGACATGTTTTTCTTGGGTCATGTGGGGACCTGTTTAAAAGTCTTTGTTCCAAACCTGTTATGAAACCACGTGGACCACTGACATAGGGTTACCCCTACTTTACCCACAGTATCCATGTAGACCTAGGCATAAATCGTTTTCCTAGGAATAGATATGATCTACCAAGTCAAAACTTCACTAATAGTGATGGTTAAGGCCCCTTTCTTTAGAACTCATGCGGAAACATATAAATAGACTAACCAAAGTTTAAACCTTCATTATCAGGAATCTAATCACCCCTTAATATTCATGTATGACTTTATTAAAGCCTTTCCTTCATCCCCTTCCTATCGGGACTGGTTAACCATTATAAGCCTTTATAAATCCTTGTGGCCACACATATATACAAACCCCCTTTTTAACATTGGGATATAATTGGAAACCGATTAAACCCCTTTTATCGTGCTTTAATCCATTATACCCCCTTTATAATAGATAACACACAAACAATGTAAACCATACCTTTTCCCCGATCCTCGGCATTTGCACAGTTATCAAGAATTGCCTTTATCGCAATCGCTCATCACAGTTACCATGATCTTACCACATATGTGCTCGTATTGCCCCTCTGACTCCGATATGCGACTATCGGAACAATTAAATGACCCTCTTATATTAGAAGACTCGGCACAATACTTTACCAAATACAAAGGATATACATTAAAATTCCACTGCGCACCATATAAGTTGGACTTCAAAATTTATATAACCGCAACCATAATATTTGTCAGGTCCGTTAATACCAAGCCCTTCCACATTATTGCTCCGATCTCCAAAACACCCGACTTCCGATTAGCGGTTATCGCTATCGGCCATCGCACCATCCTTCACCTCCTAACCTTGCGATATGCGATTAGATCTCAACCATCCATTGTATCCTCCAATCTAATGGTTAGGATTACTTCTGATCAATGAAATTAATCGTTGATCCTTCGCCGTCCATTTACTCATGCCAGATCTAACGACTCAGAAAGATTTCGGCCGAGCAACATGGACAAGGATTAACCACTCAATAAGTGGTTTCCTTTCTCCTCCTTGTTGTCACATGTCTATCGCTTAATGGGATTTGCGTTTTCACGCTCAATACCACTTACGGTTTTGAGGCTGCCCGAAATTTGCTTTCACTGTTTAAAAAAACCGTCGATACCATATTCCTCTGTCTCCTCTGTGATTGGAACCCTAGCCATTGATCTTCAAGATTCAACGGTCATTGTTCATCATTTCTTCACTTCTCGTTTCTCCCTTTACTTAGTTTTTACACTATTTCTCAGTGTTTCATGTGGGATTCAGTTTTCTTTTGGGATCTTTGACATTCCACTCTGTGACTCCTCTTGAACTTAGCTCTGCATGTTTCTTTAGTTCCTGTTCCTCCAAAACATTAATTGGCTCTTTGAATGGATTCAACAATCCATTCCCTTCCACTGTAATTTTTCTCCTCTGTACATTCACTTTGACCCCGCCTGCATACATATCTTATGCAGAATCTCTGATAGACACATAAGTTATCAATCAATAGTTGAATCACACATCTACGCACTCAGAATCGAATTCTCTGTGTATAAATACCTAAACAAATTATTACATATTGAGACTTTGTCTCTCCTCGACCTATTCTTCTAATTAATGGCCTTTGTTCATCACCTACTTGTAGGCTTACAAACACAACTAAATATCTCACTCTCTTTGTCTCTGTCTCTGACTCTAACCTCTGATCATGCCTTTTAGGCTTACATTTATACAAAGGATTTTTAAAACCAATTTCTAGTTTTAGATTCATAAACTCCTCAACAAAATCTTGAAATCTCTTTCTCATCCCTAAGGATTCTGTCAATCCACAAAATCATGTACTAATTCCTAATCTGAGGCTTACAATCAATTTTCAAATCCCTTAGTCTTCTCAACTATCCTAAATCACTCATATTCTCCTACATTCGAGAATATTTACAATTATGTCTCACCATATTCATTAAATCCTATTCTAGTTTCTCTCATTAAAATCACTCAAAACTCTTAATAATTACATTAATTAAATACTTAGGAAACCAATTTCTTTGAAACACAAGACCCCCTATGTCTACTAAAATACAATGATAATGTTACGATGAATGCTTGTACATCAGACTCCCCAAGTAAGAAAATTTATGACCACCTGGTCATAAGTCTGGATAATTGTTTCCTCCAGGATCCCAAACTTTATTTTGTAACCTGTCTTTGCTTGTCAATTGTTCTATTGCTGCTGTTGTTTGTTGCTATTCTCCTATTCTCCATACCTTATGTTGCAATGCTCCACTTGCCCTACTTTCATAGTCTATTGTTGTCTTCATTTTGTTGTTACTCCTCTCTTTTCTTGCTACTGTCTTTCTCTGAAACACCTTCATCATTAAACTTCTTATTAGTGCAATTTCTCTGTCCAGTATATCCTTAGTCTCTTGACTGTTTTCATGTCTTGATTGTTGAACTCCCATTCTTGCTTGTTCTTCACTTATTCTGATCGCATCCTTTTCATCTTTACCCTCTTCTTTACTGTTATTTTGTACCTTTCCTATTGTTTCTATATTTTCTTTCAAAACAATTTCCTGCTTTTGTTTCCTACACCTGTTAACTTCCTCTTGCTTATTATTTATGATAGCTTCTTTGTCATTCTTCATCAATAATCTATCCTAAACATTTATCCTCTGCTCTTCTAGCTTTCTTCTTTGAAAGTCAAATTCTCTATACAACTCAATGATTTTACTTGGAGTGAACTTTGGAAATTTTACACAATCTCCCATGTCTTCATTTGTTATTGATCCATCATGACATGGTCCTTCTTCCTCTGCTAAACCTTTCTTAACATCCTTCAGTAGATGTTCTTCCTCTTCTTCTTCCATTTGGCTGTCCACCTCTTCTTCCTTTGGCAACACTATAGTATGTTGCACTGGTCTCTCTTCTTCTGTCAGCATATCAGTATGCTGATTCAAACTCAAAGAACTCTTGAGACTGTCAGCTAGCCTCTCCTTTTCATCATTTGTTTCAATGATGTCTTTCAGCACTTGTCCACTATAGTGAACTGTTCCTTTTGCAGTCTCCTTGTCATATTCTGCTTCAAAACTTTTATCTTCTAGAAGGTATTCTTTCATGTTTTTGACAGCTTTAAAAGATTGTCTATCTTCTTTCAAACCTGCAATCATACACAACTCATTAGTTTTAAAATCACAAGACCTTACGGTCTCATTTGATGCTTTAGTCATGAAGTCTTCCAGCTGCTTTGAATCATTCATATGATCCAACTCCTCTCGCTCTTCATCACTTTCAAAAAGTAATGGTCCACGTTTTGGTTCAGATATCAAAACTTTAACATCTTCTTCAGCATCTCCCTTTTTTTGTAGCTCCACTCTTCCAAGCTTCTTTATCTCCAATTTAACATCTAAAATCTTTACAAGTTCCCTGAGCTCCTTTATTAACTGCATATTCACCTATTGTTTCCTTTGCTCTTATAGCCTCTGCCACTTCACTTTATTTCTCATGACGCAACCATATTTCTGGTCCATCTCATTTCTTTGCAACATTTACATTAATACATCAAGTTGAACTACTATCTCAGCCTTCTCCCTCTCATATTCTTCTTTACTTAACTGTCTTTGTATATCATTTGCCTTGGCATCTCTCTTCTTATGTCCTTGTCTGTGGTTTCCTTCAAAACCTCTGTTATGACTGTCACTAGTCATTATCCCCTTCATCTCTATGAGTTGCACTAAAGCCTATACAACAGCAAGTCTGCCCTACCACCACTTACCTCACCAAGCTCTCCTCATTCAGTCTTTTGGTAAGCAATTAGTTCTCTATCTCTGGAACCTCCTTTAAGCAATTCTCTTTGCTCCTTCTAATCTTCAACTCATCTACACTTTCAAAGAACAGAACTTTCCTCTTTATCTAATCTCTGTTGGAATTCCTCAAGGTTCTGCCACATTCTATTTTCACTTAGAAACTCTGACCAACTTCCTTTATCTCTTAGAAATTTTACCCACATCCTCTGTGGAATTTCCTTTTAGGAGTTACAACATACTTTTACAACATATTTTTGCATCAATGCAAATACTAGAACTTTTCAATATTCAAAGCCAACTAAAATAAAACCATACCATCTTACGTTCAAGATCTCTGTTTGATCTTGTCTCCCCATTCACATGAACCTTTGAATGGACTGTCCTTTTCACTAGCTTTCAGTTGTATCTTCAAACTCTGTTACTTCAAGAACTTACAAAGTCCCTCTTACAGTTTAATTACTGTAATCCTGCTCTAAGTATCATTCATTCAATATCTACTAATCGTTAGACAAATTTGCATGCCTTCACCTACCTTCAGGATCTCACCATTCTTGCAAATCTGTTTCAATAGATCTTTATGCTTCCACTACAAAAATTCTCAACATTCAGCTACTATCAATCAGATTTAGAATCTGATTCTTTTTTTCACTCTTTCGGCTTTATCTTGGCAAGCTTAACTATTGGCAACAATTTCTCCTTTGCTAAGTTTTCTTCCACTCATAAATCCTTACCAGTTTTTTCATTACTGTTTCTTAAGACTTGATCTCCTTTTTCTGATACACTTCACTAGCTGCACTATCAATCTTCAAAACATCTTTGTAGATTCTTTAGGTTTCTGCAATCTCTCCTTAATTCTTAATCACCTACCTCTAAGAACTTAACTGTTCTTCTCCAATCCCAATTCCAAACATTTCACAATTCCAATTATACAAATTCATTGGCCATAAATCACTTCCTCTACTTTCTTAAAATTTGAACATTCTATCAAAATGCAAGAATATCAAGATTAGTATTCCTCTTACCAATCTCCCAACTTTACTCTGGTTGCTTCACTATCGGATTGGAATCTGATCTCCCTTGCCCGCATACACAGCTTTCCACATATTTTTGTTCTGAATTCTTTCAAAAAACTTTCACACATAATTTATTTGTTAAGTTCTGATACCAAAATGACACAGGGTTACCCCTGCTTTACCCACAGTATGCATGTAGACCTAGGCATAAATTGTTTTCCCAAGAATAGATATGACCTACTAGGTCAAAACATCACTAATAGTGATGGTTAAGGCCCCTTTCTTTAGAACTCATGCGGAAACATATAAATAGATTAACCAAATTCTAAACCTTCATTATCGGGAATATAATCACCCCTTAATCTTCATGTATGATTTTATTAAATCATTTCCTTCATCCCTTCCTATCGGGACTGGTTAACCCTTATAAACCTTTATAAATCCTTGTGGCTGTACATATATACAAACCCCCTTTTTAACTTTGGGATATAATTGGAAACCCATTAAGACCCTTTTATCGTGCTTTAATCGATTATACCCTCTTTATAATAGATAACACACAAACAACGTAAACCATACCTTTTCCCCAATCCTCGGCATTTGCACAGTTATCAAGAATTGCCTTTATCACAATTGCTCATCGCAGTTACCGTGGTCTTACCACATATGTGCCCGTATCGCCCCTCTGACTCCAATATGCGACTATCAGAACAATTAAACCACCCTCTTATATTAAAATACTCGGCATGATACTTTACCGAATACAAAGGATATACATTAAAATTCCACTGCGCCCCATATAAGTCGAAATTCAAAATTTATATAATTGCAACCATAATATTCATCAAGTCCATTAATACCAAGCCCTTCTGCCTTGTTGCTCCGATTTTCGAAACACCCGACTTCCGATTAGCGATTATCACTATCGGCCATCGCACCATCCTTCACCTCCTAACCTTGCGATATGCGACTACATCTCAACCTTCCGTTGTATCCTCCGATCCAATGGTTGGGATTACTTCCAATCAACGAAATTAATCGCTGATCCTCTCCGTTCATTTACTAGAACCAGATCTAATGGCTCACAAAGATTTCGGTCGGGCAACATGCACGAGGATTAACCGCCCGATAAGCGGTTTTCTCTCTCCTCCTCGCTGCCACGTGTCGATCGCTTAATGGGATCAATGGTTCCGTGCTCAATACCACTTATGGTTTTGAGGCTGCCCGAAATCTGCTTTCACTATTTAAAAAAAACCGTCGATGTGATATTCCTCTGTCTCCTCTGCGATTGGATCCTGGCCATTGATCTTCAAGATCCAACAGTCGTTGTTCATCGTTTCTTCACTTCTCATTTCTCGCTTTACTTATTTTTTACACTATTTCTCAGTGTTTTCTGTGGGTTTTAGTTTTCTTCTGGGATCTTCAACGTTCCACTCCGCGACTCCTCCTGAACTTAGCTCTGTGAGTTTCTTTAGTTCATGTTCCTCCAAAACATTAATTGGCTCTTTGAATGGATTGAATGATGCATTCCCTTCCATTGTACTTTTTATCCTCTGTACATTCACTTCAACCCCGCTTGCATACATATATTATGTAGAATCTCTGATGGACACATAATTTATCAATCAACACTCGAATCACACATCTACGCACTCAAAATCGAATTCTCTATGTATAAAGACCTAAACAAATTATTACACATTGAGACTCTATCTCTCCTCAGCATGATCTTCTAATTAATGGCCTCTATTCATCATTTGCCCATAGGCTTACAAACACAACTAAATAGATCTCTCTCTCTCTGTGTCTAACCTCTGATCATGCCTTTTAGGCTTACATTTATACAAAGGATTTCTAAAACCAATTTCTGGTTTTAGGTCCATAAACTCCTCAACAAAATCCTAAAATCTCTTTCTCATCCCTAAGGACTCTCAGTCCACAAAATCATGAACTAATTCGTAATCTGAGTCTTACAATCAATTCTCAAATCCCGCAATTTTCTCAACTATCCTAAATCACTCATATTCTCCTACATTCGAGAATATTTACAATTATGCCTCACCATATTCAATTAAATCCTATTCTAGTTTCTCTCATTAAAATTACTCAAAACTCTTAATAATTACATTATTTCAATACTTAGGAAACCAATTTCATTGAAACACAAGACCGCCTATGTCTACTAAAATACAATGATAATGTTGAGCTGAATGCTCTTGCATCAACCACATTTTCCTTTTAAGTTATATCAAAACAGTCTTATATCCTCACATCGATTTTTCAAAGGATTGGTATAAATGGATTTCTTGAAAAAATGGATATATATTATAAAAAGTATTTTTAAAGGGGCTTATATGAAGGTTTTTTACATAGAATTTTTTCTATATACAAATAATTATATTAAAAAAAATAATTAAGGGTTTTAGTTAGGTGTGTTCTTTTATAAAGAAATTTTAATAAGGGTTTTTATAAAATTAGAGCTTTGTCAAGTTTTTAAAAGGATATTTTTGAAGAAAGATGGTTTTCTCAAATTTCGAGCCCCAGTTCCCATTATTTATGGGGAAGGATTATGATGTGTGGACCACAAAGATGGCGACCACGCTGTACACTCATGATGTTTGGGATTATGTCTAGTTTGGGTTTTCAGAACGTAAGGATGAATAAAAAAATGAGTTGTCACTAATGCAGTGGGATATATGGAAGAAAGACAAGAAGAAGAATGCACAAGCATTGTAGTTTATTTAGCAAGGAGTGGACCGAGCAGTATTCAAGAAGATTACGATCACATCTTCTGCAAATGAAGCATGCGATACCTTGGCGACAAGCTATAAAGGTATGGCCAAATTCAATATTTTTAAGTTGCATAATACTAGGAGATATTTTGAAAGTCTCTAGATGAAGGAGACAGAGGACATTGATTCTTTCATGAATCGGGTCATGACTGTCATAAACTAGTTAAAACTTTATGGTGAGGAGATTAAAGACTAAACAGTGCTTGACAAGGTCCTCAGATATTTGTCTACCAAATTTTTTGTTGTGGCAGCAGCGACATAAGAAGCCAAGGATTTGACATCATTGACAGTTGATGAGTTGATGGGATCAATTCTATCACATGAGGCAATGATAGAGAGAAATAAGAATTCCACTTTAGAGACCACTTTCAAAAGTCAGGTTTCTATTTCAAGAGATAGAGGTTGAGGAATAAGTAGGTCGAGAGGTAGAGGACAAGGCAAAAGACATGGTGGTTAGAGAGATGGTCGATAAAAGCATGAACATGAAAGTGGAAGCAACTGCAGAAGCTTCAACAATAATGAAAGAGTTGACAAATAAAAGGTGAAATGTTATTATTGCAACAAATTTAGTTACTATTCCCGTGATTGTAGGAAGAGGTTAGGTTATCAAGGGAATCGGAGAGCTAATGTCACTACAGAGAGTACTAACTCCATGTTCCTAGCTTACCATACCATGCATTAACCTTCTGATAATGTGCAGCTATTAGATAGTGGATGGAGTAACCACATGACGAACAACAAGAATTTGGTTGCAAATTTGGATCGATCTGTGAGGAAAGAGGTAGAGTTGGGGACTAACAAGGTTGTGGATGTAGATGGAAAAGGAGTGGTCAACATTCTGACCAAGCAGGGGGAGCCGAACACAATCTCAAAGGTATATTATGTCTCTGGTCTCAAACATAATTTGATAAGTTTTAGGCAACTAACACAGAAGGGATACTGATTTATCTTTCAAGGAAAAGAATGTGTTATATATGACAAGCCCAAAATTAAACAATGGATAAAAAAGTTGCATATGATGAGAAAAAAACTATTTCCTCTAGTTATGAATTAGAATGACCAAGTCAGTTCTTTTAAGGTTGCAAGTTCTACTGAGTATTGGTTATGGCACTTTCGATTTGGACACTTGCATTTTTCTGGTTTAAGATTGTTGCAACATAAATAGATGCTTGGAGGATTACCTCCCATCAAAGAATTTGCTAGCACTTGTAAATGTTGCATCTTGGGAAAGAAACACAGTGAAATTTTTCAAAAGGGAGTTGCATACAGAGAAAAGAAACCTCTTAATCTAGTGCATATAGAATTGTGTGGACCGATGATGACACAATTGATTGGTGGAAGTTGTTACTTCCTCACTTTAACTGATGATTATAGTAGAACGACTTGGATTTGCTTCTTGAAGCAAAACTCTAAAAATTTTGCAAAGTTCAAATAATTCAAAGCCTTAGCAAAGAACCAAAGTGATTGATTGATTAAGGTATTGAGTTCAGATCATGGTGGAGAATATGATTCAAAGGAATTCCATGAGTATTGAAAACAACATGGAATCAAAAAATAGTTTACAACTAGATACATACCACAACATAATGGTGTAGTGGAGAGAAAGAACAAAACCATTATGAATATGGAAAGGAGCATGTTGAAAGGAATAAACTTGTCTAAGGAGTATTACGTACAAGCAGTTGCATGTGTTGTTTATGTGATAAACATATATCCTAAAAAGAGTCTGATGAACATAATACCATAAGAAGCATGATCATGTATTTCTTGTAGAATATCTTATCTCATAGTGTTTGGATGTGTAGCTTATGCACATGTGCCTAAGGAGCGAAGAGACAAATTAGATGATAAAAGTGAAAAAATCATATTTACAGGCTATAGTGAGAAATCAAAATCTTACAAATTGTATAACCCTATCACCCAGAATACCATAATTAGTAGATATGTTGTGTTCATAGAACAAGAGTCATGGAAGGGTAGTATAGACAAAAAAAATTGATGCACAAGTTCTACTGATGGAAGTAGACGATGTAGAAAAAAAGGAGTAACAAGAATCACAGGTGAAGGCACCAAACATAGACACACCAATAAGGACTCCAAGATTTTCTGAGTGGCATGGATATTCAACCATATCAATAAATCAAGATTCTCTTAACAATTAATCAGGTGATGAATCAAGCAATGGTAAGAAAAAGATGATAAGTTTGAAAGATATTTATGTTGAATTGGATGTTAGTTCAAATTTTGTGTTGTTGCCATTCCAACCATCTTCTTTTGAAGAAGCAATCATAGATGAGGAAATTGAAGCTATTGAAAAGAATGATACATGGGATTTGGTTGCTTTACCAAAGGAAAAAACTCTCACTAGTTTGAAGCGGGTGTACAAGAAAAAGTTGAATGAGAAAGGTGAAATTAACAGATTTAAAACGGTTATAAGAGTAGTTCTGGCCACAACAGCTCAAAACAAGTGCAAAGAAAATCAAATGGATATGAAATCAACCTTCTTGAATGGAATTATAGAAGAATAAATTTATGTGCAGCATCCCCAGGGATATGAAGTTGAAGGTAAAGAAGATAAATTTTACAGGTTAAAGAAAGCACTCTATGGACTGAAGCAAGCACTTAGAGCTTGGTATAACAGAATTGATATCTACATGATTAAGAGTGGATTTTGCATACGAAACATTGAGCCTACCTTGTACACAAAGGTAAATGAGTATGGAATTTTTTTTTTTATTTTCTTATATGTTGATGACATGATTTATACAAGTGACTTTTAATTGGATGAATTTAAAGTAGCCATGATGAAATCATTTGAGATGACAAATCTTTGTCTCATGAAATATTTTCTTGGCATAGAAGTTGAGCAATCTGAAAAGGGAATTTTTATTTGTCAAAATAAATATGCCAAAGATTTCCTGAAAAGGTTTAGGATAGATAATTGCAAAAGTGTGCCCACACCAATTGCAACATGTGGAAAGTTAAGCAAGGATGATGAAGGATTAGATGTCAATCCAACTATATTGAAAATATTGCTTGGCAACCTCATGTATCTCACATCTACAAGACCAAATATTATGCAAGGAGCGAGTTTGATTTCTATATTTATGGAGACTCCAAAAGACAGACATTGGAGAGAAGGAAAAGTAATTATGTGATACATAATAGGAACTAGAGATTGTGGCATAATGTAAGCAAGTACAGAGAAGAAGGATTTGATTGGATACACAAATAGTGATTTCACAGGTAGTTTGGATGATAGAAAAAGTGCTTCTGGTTATGTGTTCCATCTTGGTTTAGGTGTGATAGCATGGGCATCTAAGAAGAAGCCTAGTGTGACACTTTCATCAACAGAAGTTGAATATGTAGCAGCAACAACAACAACATATTGAGCAGTATGGTTAAGAAGAGTATTTGATGGATTCAAGCAAAAACAAAAGGATCAACAACAATATATTGTGACAAAACTTCAACAATTGCATTATCCAAGAATAGTGTGTTTCATAAGAAGAGTAAGCATATTGATACTAGATATCACTCTATTAGATAACTTGTGATCAATGGAGAAGTTCACTTGAAACCTTGTAAATCTAGTGATCAACTGGCTGATATATTTACTAAGTCATTATCAAAGGATGTGTTTTAATTTCATAGAATAAACTTGGGTGTTGTAACCCTAGCTGAGACATAGACCAACAGGTGTTTTTGAGTTGTCATGATTCATGTTAGTTTAGTAGTCATAATTAAGGGGCAGTGTTAAAATAAGCTAATTATTTTTGCATGAGGAGTTGGATAAAATTAGAGAGTCAGTTAACTAAGTGTTGAGTAAAGTCAATTTAAGTGATATACAAAATTAGTGTGTGGTTGCATGTTAAGTTATTTTAGGCGAGTTTCTAGTTGAAAAGGTTTAAATACCCTTCACCAGGTTCATTGTAATAATCAAGTTTTTGGGTGATCAATAGAATAGCCACAACTTTTTTGTTTTGTGTGTGAATTTTGTGTTTAAGCTCCTTTGACTTTCCAAATTTGTGTTTAAGCTCTTCAATTTGATGTTGAAGGATGACAATTTGGGTTTTAGTCATTGAGATTAAATCCGTCATGCACGGTATAAATGCTACTAGAGTGAATATAGGCCTTCTTTTCTTGGTGTTCATTATGGTCCTCTACTGTACATATTATCTCTACCTTGAATCCTTGCATGATAATGATCTATTCAAGTCTAACACATTTTACTCTTTGGTGGAGAGAGTTGCAAAACATAATAAAATGTTTGGAAAGAAGAAGACAACATCACAACACACTAGAAAACGTGTGTGAATTTCTCAAAAAGATAAGAATCAATCACATGATCCTCCAAATGGAAATAAAAGATGGCGGGGAAAAATAATTCTAGAGATAGGGGTAAAACAAAATCAAGGAGAAAAACATGATCTTCATTGTATTTGTTGCAACATAAATGGATATGATAAAAAAACATGTGGAATCCTTTAGGGAAAAATTAAAGAGAAACAAAATAAGAAACAAGGCAAAGGTAAAACACTAATCAAACAAAATGTAAAGCACCTGGATTTACTTATGACATAGTTTTTCATTGCAATCTCGAAATAATTGAAGATTTTTTTCATACTTTATTTGATTCTTGGATAGATGAGTGGTTGCTTGACATAGGTCTAACATGTCACAACCTTCCAAAGACATTTTTTTTATAATTTAGTGAAAATATAGATGGTTTAGTGTATTTTGTGAAGTCTTAAACCTTTAGGATTAACAGCATCATGCTTAACTTTCCTAGGTTCTTATATTTTCTTCTACATGATGTGCTTTATCTTCCAAAGTTGTGAAGGAACTTGTTGTCCCTTATAAAAATTTAACAACAAGGCCACTCAATTCATATATTTGATGGAAAATTTCAAATAAAAAAGGTTTTTTTCAACATGGTTTCCATGACTAGAGTGGAGGATGAAACATTGTTGAAGTTGAAAGTGACATCTACTCATGCACAAAGTTCTGCATATCACTCTCATCAAAATGAATGTACATTGTGATATAATCTTCTCTGGAATGATAGATTTGAATATATTAATTATGAAAAACTTTGTTTATTGAAAAATAATAGTGTTTATATTTTGTCTACTATTCTTAGGAAACCAAAGTAATGCAATGTTTCTATCCTTGGAAAGCATACCAAACAACCCTTCAATGAGTCCACTTCCAAAGCACATAGAAAAATTTAACTAATACATTCTAATTTATGTGGCCCCATCCCTATTCCATTTTTAATGGAAATAAATAGTATCATGTATTTTGTTGATGATTATACCAAGATGTCTTGAGCGTACTTATTGAAATATAAATCTCAATATTTTGAAACTTTTAAAAATTTCCATTATTTGATTCAAAATGAAGGACAATCACATATTTTCTCTCGTCACACTAATAATTGAGGATAATATACATTTAATGAATTTGAAAACTATGTTTCGCAACATGGGCTTCAAAATCAAACCATAATACCATACAATTCTCAACACAATGGTGTACCTAAAATAATGAATAAGACTATCTTAAATATAGTTTTTTCCATGATGTTTTTCAAAAATTTAAAGTTGATGTTTTTGGATGATGTGGTTCTATGTAAAATATTTATGAAATTTTTTTTTCCATCTCAAGCTCTTAGAAATAATACTCCATAAGGAATGTGGTATGGCCACATTCCTTCAGTGAGACATCACAGTTTCTTTGATTTCACTTGTTATGCCCTGATTTCTGAGGAGAAAAGATGTAGGATTTAACCCCATAAAATTAATCATTGCAAAAAAAATCTTAAAAAGATAAACATATACAATGAAAAACACAAACATAAACACAAACATTTTACCCTAGAAATTGTAGCTAGGAAAAATATAAATATTTTTTAGTAAAAATTGTGCCAAAAACTAAAAAAAATAGACACAAAAAACCACCTAAACAATCAGGCACACTGCCTCTAAACACCCGGACAAGGTGACTTTTCCACTATTTCACCTGGAACAAGATACAAAACATGCAAGAAGTCATGCAAGAAATATAACACATACCCAACATTCTCCCACTTATTGTTTTCTTTGCACATAAGGGGTCGCGACATTACATGATCAATAATCCATGTCAATAATTCCCATTGTTTCTCTACAAAAAGAGAACTTCTCTATGATCACATATTTTGTTAATGAATATGCAAAATTCTTCAAAGTGTCCACATTTTCCAGTAGCACCTTCTTGTCTTCAATCATATCTTCCATAAAGTGATATTGAATATCAATTTTTTTTATCTTCGTTATTAATTTGGCCTCTTCAACAGGGAAAATACACTATGAATATCACAATCTATCCTTTCAACTTGTTGCACAAATCCAATACCTAAAAACAATATTTATAACCATATTTATTCCTTTCTTGAATGATTTGACGTCATGCGTTTAACCTATGTAGTTGAGAGTGCCACTACAAATTGTCTCTTTCTCATCCAACTGATTACTCCTCCCAACATGTTAAATGCATACTCACTTATAGATCTTTTATGATCCATATTTCTAGCCCACTCTTCATGAAAACATATATGTATGTACAACACTTATTCCAATCCAAGTCTTCCTTGATAGTAAAATCAATTGCCAACAATGCCACACAAATACCTGAAAACCTTCTTTATTGATGTCTAATGCTCCTTCCCTACCTTTGATATATACCTGCTTAATACTCCCATTGCATGTGCAATATCCAATCTAGTATAGACCATCACATATATCAAACTTCCAATTGCACTAGCATATGAAACACAATACATGTTCTCTTCTTTGTATATGTCTTGGGACACTAATTTGCAAGTAACTTTAAACCTACATAAATAGAGACATTTATCAGTTTGCATTCCTTTGTATTAAACCTTTGCAATATTGTCTCAACATACTTTGATTTAAGAAAGGTTTCTTGTTGGATCAATCTCTTTTAATTTCCATTCCTAAAATTAAATTTGCAGCACCAAGATCCCTCATCTCAAATTTAGAGGACAATTGAGTAAATTCACTTCCTTGATGGATTCTTTGTCATTTCCAATGAACAACATATCATCCACATACAAGACCAAATCAATAAAATGATCACCAACTAATTTTAAATATAGACAATGATATGCTTTGCTCCTTGTGAAGCCAAATCCCAATATATAAGTGTCAAATTTTTGATACCGCATCGTTAGCGATTCCTTTAACCTATAGAGGGAATTTTTCATCCTGCATATGAACTCTTTCTTTTCCTTCACCACAAGGCATTCTTACTACTTCATGCATATTTTTTTATTATAGATCGCCATGAAGGAATGTTGTCTTCACATCCATATTTTCTACTTCAAAATCAAAAGCAACAACAACAAATAAAATCAATATAATGGAATTTAACATTGCAATAGGAGAAAAAATGTCACCGAAGTCAGTTCCCTTTACTTGGGATTAACCGTTTTCCATTTACCAAGATTTTTATTTCTCCACCTTTCATTCCTCATTAAAATTCTTCTTAAATGCCCATTTGTTAGCAATTGGCTTTCGTCTAACTGGAAACTCCACTAGATGTCAAACCTCATTTTCACCTAATGTTGTCATTTATTCAACCATGGTATTTTTTTGGAGTTTTCCATCCTCCAAATACACCACCTCCCTAATATTTCTAGGTCATCTGTAGTAATAATAAAAATAAATTTTGAACAAAAACAAGGTGGAGTATAGCTTTCTATATTCCTTATTTCCTAAATTTATCTCCTCAATAATGGAGTATGCGGTTCTTATTCTTTTGATTCTTGTTCTTTTGTAGAGTTTGATTCATCATACTTAAATTCAAACTCCCTCTTCTTTGATTATTTCTCCCTTGGTAAGACTTCTTGTTTGAAAATATCTTTTATTTTTCTAAATACCACATCTCTACTATACATAACCGTCATATATTTTGGGTTCCAAATATTATAACCTTTCAAACCATATTTATATACAATAAATATATGGTTTTGAGCTTCTTATCTAGCTCTATCTTATTTTCGTTTAGAATTTGTCCATAAGCATCATATAAAAATACCCTAATATGTTTAAGAGATGGTTTCTCACTAGTCTGTACCTCATATGGAGTCTTGTCATCCAATTCTCATGAGGGTAATCTATTTACTAGGTAACACACAATGTATTTTGCCTCTTTCCCAAAATTCCTAACCTAACTTGGTACCACTAAAGATGCTCCTTGATTTCTCCATCAATCATATATTCAACTTTTTACGACTCCATTCCACTAAGGTGTGTATGGAGTAGTATTCTACCTTTCTATACCACACTTCTTACAAATATATTCTAATTCATTCCCACATAATTCTCCACCATTATCTATCCTCTACACCTTGATTTTCTTCTTTTTTTGATTTTCCACAAGAGCCTTAAATTATTTGAATTTGAAAAAAACTGCAAATTTATTCTAGAGAATATACATCCATCTACTCCTCAAGAAGTCATCTATAAATGAGGCATAGTACACAAATTTACCTAGTGATAGAACGAACACAAGTCCAAACACAACTATTCACCAACTATAATATTCCTAACACTATAGGAGAATATTACCTAATTCTACTTCCCATATAAACAATGTTTGCAGAAATCAAAATCTAGAGACAAATTATACATACCTTCTACCATACCATTAGTATGTAGTATTCAAACACCCTTTTCTTTTATATTAACCAATATTTAATGCCATTGCATATTCTTTTCTATGGACACTATGGGAGTTTCTCCTTATTCTAGTCCATTGAACATCAAGTTGTTGCACCCATCACTAATAGTTATTCCTAGTATCTTATATAGCGTCCCAATCCAAACTCCTCTTAGAAATACTATAGCTATCGAACCATCTTATAGGTATCATTTTTAAACATTGTCTTCACAACTAGATTGATCAAATTTCTTATAGAAATCAAATTTTTGTCCAATATCGGGATGTGAAAAGCATTATGGTGTGTTCTAATCCTTCCACCCATGAGCTTCAACTTGAATTTTCCATGTCCTATGATTTTATCTATCGAGTCATTCCCTAGGAAATTATTACCAACAATATCTCTTTCATACTTCAAAACCCACTTCTTGGGGAGAATCGTATGAAAGGGTGCCCCTAAATTGATTAATCATGCCTCATGATCTACATGTGCACTTGAATAATCGAGGTACACATCCCTCCTTCGTATAAAGAGGTTTTCTGCTTATGTAGAAGGAGTATCATTAAATCCATTTCCTTTCTTCATGATTTTATATTTATAATCTTTCTTGTAACTCCATTCTTTTCCACATCTCCAACGTACCTTTATAATTTTTTATCGAGATTTTGATATCCCATTTGAGGAATTATTTTTATTTCTATTATGGGAACATCCCCTTATAAACAAGGAATTTGTGTTTTCTTATTTTCCATATTTTTCTATATCATCTCCTTTGATAAGAAGGATGATATTGTTATTCCAAAACTTAAAGTGGTTACATGTTTATGTTTGTATATCAAATAGGTGCTTCTACATAGGCCTAAGTGTCTATCATGTAGAAATCACCAAAAATATCCTTACAACACTTGCAAAAGTACTGAGAAAGTTTCTATTATAACTTAGCTTAAGTCTAACTTACTTAAAACACATAATTAATTATATTGGTTACTGAACAAAATAAACTTATAAAAAGTAAAGTATTTGCTCTAGTGATCATATTTTAATCTCAATCATTGATCTCAAGAAAAGTGAGATCTAATGTTGGCTATCCATACCCTGGCATATTAGGTTAAGGGATTTAACTCAATGAAAAGCTAAAAAAGCAAGATTAATGAGAGGAGGACACACCCTATAGTGGAATAAGCCATTAAGAAACATTTTTTGTCAAGTGAGGAGTGACATACTTTAGTTTCCCAAGTCTGAGGAAGGTGCATGAGTACAATATTGAAAGTTTAGATCAAACACGTAGATCAAGGATAGATCTAGGACCCAATCATCTATATCAGATCCATGGTATGTTTAATTTGTATATTCCTTAATTGGGCCATTATCTTCAAACAAAAACCCAAGCAGGTTCATATTATTCATCTAATGAAGAACTATGTGTCACATGTGATTGAGATTGGTTGAAAATTATGCTTTCTCTGAATAATTGTGTTAAGAACATAGTTATGTTTTTGTTTAATTGATCTATAATAATTTTCTAGGAACAAATTATTATGTTTAACTTTTAGAATTTAACATGGTATCAGAGCCAAAACTCTAAGAAGTTGATCTCAGGATGCCAAGTTTGTACAATCATAATTTGATTCAAGTTTGGATCATAAGAGGTGTATATTTAAAAAAAAATAGGCCATATGAAGGTCTCATCATATATGGTGGCCAAGGAAAATTATTTTGCAAGAACAAGATCATGTTGTAAAATGGTTAAGGAAAAAAATGAAATGAAATTAAAAAAATTGAGATAGTTGAGTGGGTCCTGAATAGGCCCATCCAAGGTTTTTCAATGGCCCGAGGTTGTCAGGTCTGCCACTAGGGCTAATTGGCTTACACAGTTTGTGTGTAAATGGAGGTCCAAGGTTATGTAGTAAGCAAAATTGAGGAAAATAATGCACAAGTAATTTGTGTAGCATGGGATCACACAAATAATGATAACTATATAATAAAATGACTATGAGCATAGACAAATAATGAAGGGATTCAGGACTAGATGGCGAGAGCATGCATAACGAGAGGTGTTAGCAATAATTGCGGGGTGCAGGGGACATGTCTGGTCGACATCCTGTGGGGCTAAGTATAGATATTAGCTACAAAGAATATATTGAGTATGTTGTCAAGAGAAGATAATAGGTCATTTTGTCTTAAATTATAGGAAAATACCATTGAAATGTTTTCAACATGCAAAGGGAGCAATGGGGTCTAGTGTAGGTGATCTTGCAGACTAGAGATTGCTATAGAGCTAGTGAAGCCATGTGGGGAGTTGACCATTAGGAGATGCTATGAATGTATTCTCAAAATATTGTGTTGAAGAAATCGTAGGTTAAGAATAGGGTTACAATCCGAGGAAACTCAAGAAGGGAATCCCATTGGGTGGAGAATAGAACCTTGAGTATTGAGTCATTGAAAAGATTAATTTGCAAGGGTTGAGAAGCGACACAACAAGATACTAGAAATGAGAGGGTGAAAATTGATGAGAGGAATGAAATAGAAGTATACAATAGAGATGGTAGCAGTCGAGAGGGACATCCAATAGAGCTTGTATGGGAGTTATGGATGCCTAAAGGAGTAGGCATACTTTTTTAAATTAAGAATGTTAGAAGGAATTAACACATATCTTCAAAAAAATCTAATCAAGATGACTATAATGGGTCTTCAATTTGGAGACATGATAGATGCAACCTCAATTTCTCTACCTTGGAAGGCTAGGGTTACCATGGTTCTCAAGGAAAATGATCTCTAAGATATTGTTGAGAATGTGATCTTGGGATTGGAAGATGAAAAAGGGAAAGTTTTCCTATCTAGGAGGGAGATAAGGGAAAGTTTTACAATGAAGGACCATTTGATGCCTCACTTCTCTAAGAATAAGTCATCCAAGGAGATATTCAATGCTTTGGTGGGTGTATAGTAGTGAAAAACTTTTAATGAGAAAATGATGTTGAGGGACAAGCTCTGGTCTATGCAAATGAGTAGATGTGATATAGTGAAAAGTTATTTGATAAAAATCAAAAATATTTATGATCCGATTTCAAGAATGGAGGAAGAGGTGATTGATGTAGAGTTAGTGAATGTGGCATTAAATGGTTTCCTAGTGATGTTGATCCATTCATCTAAGGAATTTGTGCTATAGAGAACTAACACTCATTTGTTAGGATATGGGATGACTTAATCTGGGAGGAAATGAGGGAGCAGCCAAAGGCCAAGGCCAAAAACTAGTATTACATGTCATTTGTTCACATCCAATCAAATGGCCTTGAAACCAGATCAATCAACATCCATTGACACTTTGTATTCGTCCATTGTAAATCCAAGAGCATCCTCTCTCCAAAAGTTAAAAGAATTCTAGATTAAACAACTCAAAACAAAAAAATTTAGCCCCATTACAGATAACCTTCATGCAAACTGCATTGTTGAAACTTGTACATAGAGAGACTGCAATAAACAATGCATGTTTCTTTCACTATAAGTGCGATGGCCTCTAGAATTTTGTAAAATAAAAAATAATTTTGAATCTTGTCTTTATAGAAGCTTCCCAATTGGTTTTAACCATTTACTGTTGGATTAGATCTTGAACTCCTACTATTGAGGTTTTATCTCTTATCCATATAAATATCCTCCCTCTAATTTGGATCTAAGTCCTAAAATGGTAAATCCCAGACCACCTCTTTTACCCTATAAATTCATTGCTTCCCATACAGTTTGGGTTGGATTTTGGAGATTCTTTGTTATTCCCTCATGCCGTTGCTTTGTTCCTAGGGATCCATTATCCATCCATGCACTTTAGTTGTGATTAAAGGATTGATTTGTGGCAAAGCAAGGATAATATAGTTGGGAGACATCTAGAAGGTCAAGATCTGAAAGGATTCTATCTCATCCTACATTCATTAATACAAAAAGTTCTTTTTTTCCTATAGTTATGTCTCATTTAATGCATATGTATAAAAATTCCTTCTTGACTCAATGTTTAGAGATGTTTTTTTTTTTCTCTGTAAAGACTAATTCTATTAAAAGGAAAGAAAAATATAATTACAAAGAGGCAGAAGCCTCAGTCTCGAGCATCTGAGTGCTTTTAGGTCATCAAAACTGTCCCATAATTTGGAAAACCAGTTACAGTGAACAGAAAAGAACAAAACATAGGAACGGGAATACAACAACAAGACGGAAATGAGGATATGGGATAACCCCTTTTGAAGCAGTCGAGACAAACATCGAGAGACATAAAAGTTGTACAAGTCAGCAATAGAACCACAGACTACCGAGCCACAGAAACATGAACAAAACCACAGAACCATGAACATCCAAATCTAACCAGTGAGCAGTAAAAGAATGTCCTGATCCAGTGGCTCCTCCATGATGGGGCAAGAATTGCCATACCAAAATTCACCATCCCTCGCCATGTCACCAGCCACGCTGCCACCTGGATGTTCTAGCACAGGACAGGTTCCGCTTGAGCTGCCCATAATGGCCATCGAAATAGTGACATCATGAGAGCTACCAACTGGTGGCCGGGTGTTGTCTGGAGTGTCACCCCCCTCATGTTGCTTGCCACGCCTTTTCACCACGCCTTCATCTGTTGGGTTCTGCTCAAAGCCATGGCTGCCCGCAACTCTACGAATGCCCTGAGATTGCTCTGCCGAGGTACGCGCTGGAACATGAGGCTGAGCTTCTTCTTCAGAGAAAATGATGGTGATATTAGCCGTGATGATGGGCCTGTTTAGGTTGCTATGAAATCTGAAATGAGTCGACTAGAAGGCATTGTGCAGGAAGGGTCTACTGGACGGGCTGGTGGGAGAGGAATTAGCTTGAGATGAGGTCGGAGAGGTAGGGGGCGGTGGCTGATCGACGGACTGAGAAGCCTGAGAACACGCACGACCACCACGGCTCCCTCCATGGTGGCTTCTCATGCTATGACGCACCATGGCTGAGCAGCAAAGGGGAAGGTCAGTAGAATGGAGCTCTTTGAAGTGAAGCCGAGAATGCTTGGCGAGATCCAGGAAAGGGTTCAGAGAGCAAGGTTGGGAATGGGAGAGAGGAAACCCAATTCCAAAATCAAGAAACCAGCAGGAGCCAACAACAATTTCCTGTAATCGTTCTGCAGCAGGGGATTCCTGCATGGAGCGGGAAGAGGCTAGAGGACCGGGTGCAAACAGTAGGGGTGAAGGCCGAATGCGCCATGTTTAAACCATCAACTACCATGTCTCAGCCGAAGTGAGCATTTAAGTCGTTCAGTAGGCAGACCTGCTCTCGCCTTAGGTGAGTCATCATGTGCCAAGTCTGGGCTTGGATTATAGTGTTGTCTAGCAGTTGGCAGGGCCAAGCACCGTCACACCTAATTAACTCCATTAATGATGTCGGGAATCACCCGCATCCGGGTAATGTTTAGAGATGTTAGTATATGTTATTTTTATATTTTGGTTGTCTTGCTTGTTTTAGTTGTTTTGCAGGTTCCACCTTTAGTATTTGGAGTTGGAGTTGGAGTTTACAAGCAAGGAGAAGATGAGATATTGCGTTGGATTCCAGGTAAGTCTTTCTTCCATACTCGAAAATTCTAAGGAAATCATATTCCTTTTCTCTATGTTGTTTCTAGATAAAGCCACTAGATATAGGGATTTTTCTTCTATCCACGGAGGGATCCATAAAAAAACTTGGTGACTTTGTTGGGTAGCATGAGGTTCCTTTAGTGGTTTCCTTTTCCTAGTATTTTAGGACCCTTGAATCAATTTGACTTGTCTAGATAGTTATTAGTTTTAGGAAAGTATAATTATGACCTTAGTAAGGTTTATTTTTTATTTTTTGAGCAAATTCAACACCAACACACTTTCTATTTTAAGGTAGAGTGACTCAATGCACTAGTATCTCTCTATAAGTATGATGAATCACACTAGTTGTCATATATAGCCATGGGGGCTTCACTCAATGAACCTATGACCTATCACGTGTGTTCATGGCATATTAAAAAATACCCTTAATTTCACTATATATTGGAAAATACCCCTAAAAATCACATTTTTAAACCCCCTACCAATACAAACCCAATACACCTTCCCAATTTAGAAAACCCCTACTTCCACTAGATATTATAGGTATCCATTATTTCATTAAATTTTTTATACCCCTTTATATTTTTTCATTAAATTTGAGGAACATTTTTTATACCTACCAATATAAAAGACCTTTACCCCCTATATATCCCCTAATATATGATGCCATATTTTCCTCAATATATATCCCCCAATGAACCCACGTGGTATGGTATTGCTCCCTGAGTGACACCCCCATGTATGTAGCCTACATTAGTTCTTGTAGAATGAAATTTTTTTCATTTTTATTCCTTGCTCTAAATTATGTTTTGATTGCAATGATTTTTCTTGAGTCTTTGAACTGGTCAATGTATTTGTAAAGCCAACAATCTGTTTAAATTTGAGCGTGAGTGCCTTTTGATGAGGGTTTGCTTCTTTTTGTTTCTTCTTGTCAATTAGGTTTTTTGATCACTTGGCTTGATTATTGATTTGATAAAATAATTTCATATTAAAGTTTTAGTCTGTGTGAATGATTTTGATTTAATAATCTAGTTGCATTTCATTTTTCATTGCATTTGAAAATTGAAAAGGAAAAGAAAAGAAAATTTATCATTTTATTCATACTTTAGGGCTTTGAATTAAATTGGAGCAGTAAATTTGAAGATCTTAATTAGGAATTTCATGTGTTGCATCATTGATTAAAAATCCTTCCTTCCCTTAGATGTATCTTCATTGAATAGAAAGAGTTCTTTTAATCATGTTAGTTGCATCATAGGAGTTAATGGGAATTCGTTTTGTGAGCCTTGAAATTGAATCTTAAATCAATATCAACTTTAAAATTTATTCAATCAACTTAAGGAGAATTTGGAACATTAATGATACACATAGTGGTCTAGGCTAGAAGACATGTTTCGACTTGTTAAACTAGGAGCTACCATTACTTTTTAGCATTACATCACGGTGATGGTTGGTTTTCCATGTACATTGAAGTATATCAGAACATTCTTCCACGTAGATTCGGGTATATAGGATGATTCTCCACATATATTTGAGTATATCGGAATGCCCCCATTATACGACTATGCATTAGACAACACTACTACGTACTATGCTTCCACATCCCTTCAAGTATATTTTGGAAGTCCCCACTAGGTTACAATCTTGCCATAGGTAACTGAGTCAATCACCTTGTTAATTTTGATACAACAAAAACAACATTTGGAGAGATTGCCTACACGTACCAGAAATAATATATTGTAGTTAACAATGACTTGGTAAACTCTTTTTCCTAGTTACCCATTTTTTTTATTTGTGTTTTCAATTTCTAAAATTAATTAATCCATTGTGGAAGAACACCTTGAACACCTCCTTCGTTTACGTAGAATACATATATTTCCTCCTCTACCTCCACAAGAAACACTTGGTCATCGTAAGAATAATAAAAAATAACCTACTGAACTTGGTACATCAGAAGTTAGCCCTTGTGGAACCAAATTCGAAGTTAATCAACCAAAATAATCACTTCCCATTAGTACCAAACTTGAAGTTATCTCTTTGGAAACAGGTGGGTTTGAAGCAGCTGAAACTAGAACTCTTGAAACATTAGAACCTGAAGTCATAGAACTTGATTTTGTAGATTCAAACACTTTACAACCTAGGGAACCCCATAATAACTGAACTGAATACTACAAGAACTTATTATTCTTTTTCTCTGCCTTTATCTCAACCACAAACTGTTATTTTGTGTCCTGACGGAGAACAAGTTCCACTTGGTATTTTGAACATAGAAGACATTACTGAAGACGATTATCCTAGCCCTCAAACATATATTTCAATATCATTATAATAGGATTTTTCTCCTTTGTACCAATTTGCCTCTAATACTCAAATACAAGCTCCTTTACATCAAACTCCTCATTTTAATTGACCTTTGAACTTTCCTCGACAAATTCCTTTGAGAACTATAACCATGCCTGAGTTAGCAACAATTCCTCAACTTGTATATGCTATCATGAGTGAATTGATGGAAGTTACGACATCCTCTATGTTTGCAACATCACCAGAAACTCACTTGTATGGTGGTCCATTAGTGCGGTTTACTTACCATTCATTTTCTGAAACTTTTTCTATGCGTCAACTAGTCCTTGGGCTTCTCATTTACAATATTAATCTGGAACAACATCTGGCCCCTCCTTAACAAGTACCTCACAAATTTTTCAACTTATTGTGCCCCAACCTCCTTTGGAGCAGCAATATGGTGCATTTCTAAGTGGACTAGGGAACCTACAAAAACCTACTCCATCATATACTAGGTACCCTCCTCCTGGGGAAGGTTTCCTCCATTCACTCCTTATCCTTTAGTAGGGGAAAACTTATTGCTAGAATTTTCCCATCTACTAGTCAAATTCTACAAGTTGGTGCTCTGCTTTATTTGAGTCCTCTTCCTATGGGTGCTCCATTTTGAAGAATGGTTGTGACTCCTTCGAATCCTACCTTACCTGTTTAACCTAGTTTTGGATTAACTCAAATACTGACCTCTCCACCTACTCTGACTATGCCTTAGGTTCCTACTTGTTAATCTGTTCAATCCATACCTCAACCTACCCAAGTTACAATTCAAATGAATCAACTTGTTAAACTTGTATCCCAACTAAAAACTGGTCAAAAGGTATTGAGGATTTCTCAAATCCTGTCTATCTAGCCTATTCAAGGTGTATTACAAACTCCATTTAAGCCATTTGGCCAGAATATTCCACAGATGCAAGTTTACCAACTTGTTCAAAAAATGCCACAGGTGACAACTAATCAGCCTAGTATTGGAATGATGTAAATTCCATCTCGGCAACCATTCCAAGGTATCCGACAAATTCCCGTTGGCCAAACAACTATACCACAAATACCTTATCAAAGAAAACATATCCAAAGTCAGTTTTTCCCATGTTACCAAGGTTCCATGGAACTTGGAAACTTGATCTCTATCATCCTGTTTATAAAACAGCTCAACCAATTCCATGGTATCAAGAATACCCTCCACTTCCAGTTAACCTTTATCTATAAGTTCAACCTCCTCCATCAGACTTTAATAGGAAATTATCACTCACTGAAACGCTAGAGTTACCAGATCTCTCCTAGCTAATGAATGATCTGATTCTACATTCTCCTTAGTGGCAGTCTATTCCATCCAAATTGTTGAGTGATGTTATAAATTTTAATGGAAATTTTGGAGAAGATTTGACAAATTATGTCATGAACTATCATTTGTGGTGTTCATTGAACTCCTTAAATGATGACTCCATTTTTTTATGACTTTTCAAGCGAACTCTTATTGGCTCGGTAGCCAAGTAGTATGTTAAATTACACATAGCTTCATTTAACAACTTTAGTGCATTGGAAACCATGTCACTAACCCATTTCCAATTACCCATCCATTATGAAACTAGTATTGAGCTTTTGACCTATTTAAATAAATTTGACTCAACTCATATATTTAATCATAGATATGAGTGGAGGCGTGAATTTTGTCTAGTAAAAAATTATATCTATGATTAGTTGTTAGCATAATGGTTCATTAAATCCCTATTGTTTACTATAACTAAGGGTGTTTCCAAAGGCAGAGTGTTATTGAAGAGCAAGTCATTTTTCATGCTCAATGTTTGGATTTGATTTATACCCACTCTAGCACACTCTATGACAAGTTACTTTATTCTCTGTGAACTTCACATAATATTCCACCTGATCCCTCAAAGGAATCGCATGCTACTAATGGTGTGATTGGTTCTTTTGGTCAACAATCAATGCTCCAATCCCTAATCAAACTAATTCAAAATCTGCTCCAATTGTGATAAATCAAAGCCCTTTCAATCCTTCTCTTGTGAGTTCTTCCAAGGTTAACATCATTTAATATATCAAAGTAAAATATTAGCAACCTGGAAGTAAGAAAAATGGTAAATGTAAGAACAAACAGGAAAACCCTCCATAGGATAAGAAGAAGAACTAGTGTCCCGACGAGAACTATAATCCTTGTTACCTTTGTCTTATCAGTAATGATAATAATTTTAATAATTATTGTCCACATGAAGGATAAATCAATCAATTCTTTAAAGTTACACCCACTGAACTTGCCATGTTGACACACCCGTTCCCAAACCGGGAGGTAAAAATGGTTGCACAAAATCCATCTTCCTCTTCTCAAAACACTAATTCTATATGTCAGAAAGATGTTTTGATGGCCACTAGAAATAAATATTATGGTAATCTAAATCCTTCAACTAGAAAGGTTATTGATCAACCTTGCAATTCTACTCCACCCACATCTAGTCCTCTCCAAATTGAGAAACCTTCTCTTGATCTTACCATTAGAACTCCCAAAGGAGTGATTCGTAAATAATCATTTAAACCCCATGTGAGAGATGCAAACAATTATAATATAGTTGAATATTTAGCTCAAGATCCTTTAGTTACATCTACTCTCAAAGTTTTGTAGAATTGTCTCTCTTAGAAGAAGTTTCTATTATAAGTCATTGGAGGCGTAGATTCGCGAGGTTCGGGTCTCGTTGTGTTCAATCATGAGAATTATACAAATAAAATTTGAATCGAACTTGAATTTATGATTAAGGTTGTTGTTAGATGCAAAAATGTCTTCCACACCACTGTGGGTGAAGGTGCCTCTACTTGCATCATGTCAATGTCATGTTGGAAAGATTTAGGTTCCCCTTCTCTTACTCAGTCACTGACGACACTCAAAACCTTTGATGGAAGAGGATTTAAGCCTTATGAAATTAGCAATTCCTTGCCAATAGAATTAGCTGGTAAACCAATCTTGATAGAATTTGAGGTAATCGATGAAAAATTATATTAGAACATCTTAATGCGACATACCTGGATTTATGCTATGGCAATTGTAGTCTCATCCTATTTTTAGATTATTTCTTTCCCCCACCAGGGGGGCATCATGGCCATTGATAAAGTTTCCTTTTTTGTTGTTTATTATTAGACTACTAGAAACAACCTCTTTTGGGAAAGACCCCACTACCTTCTAAAAACGTTGGAGTCAATTTATTAAAGGACTTATCCTTAATGGGAACTTTCACACTTCCTCCAGTAATATTCCATATGATCCCTAGATAGTACATAAGGGTTCCAACATTAAATATTTTGGAAACCATATTCCACTCAGCCCCGTTGAGTCATATTATGAGGTTATTCACCTAGCTTGTTGGAAAATTTTTGAAAGAGATAACTTAGGAAACTAGGTTGATTATTCCCCTTAAGGTTCAAGATTAGTTTTGCAATCTAATCCTTTCAGTGACACCTTTCCTACTAATAAAAGTGCCATGGATATCATGATGTCGGATGAGAAACCTTGGGACAATAGTCATCATCATTCATATTTATTTCTTCAACCCAACACTGTTGAGAGTAATTTTGAAGACATTTTCTCCCCCAAAGTTATTGAAGAACCTCAAAACTACATCTCCATTTGTGAGATGAATTTTGAAAAAAACTGGCAAATATTGAGGACACTACTCCCCTCGACATTTCAGTTAAGCCCAGGATTGTTGAACATTTTCATATAGGTGCCTATTTCCCTCGAGATGAGATTAAGAATTACAAGAACCTTTTTCAACAATTTTGTGATATGTTTTCTTGGAAATATAAATATATGGCAGACATTGATCCAAATATTTTGGTGCATGAAATTAAAACATATCTGGAATCCAAGCCAATTAGACAACATTTGCATTTGGTTCACCCTAAGAAATCTATTGTGGTTAAGGCAGAAGTTGAAAATATCTTGTGGGTTGGTTTCATTTATCCTATTCCTTTAACCGATTGGGTCTTGAACATTGTTCCTGTGATAAATAAATAGGATACGATCTGAGTATGTGTCGATTATTGAGATATTAATAGAGCTTGTCAGAAGGACAAATATCCAACCCCTTTCATTGGCCAAATTGTTGATGATTACGCCGGGAGAGAAATTTTCCCATTTATGGATGGCTTCTCTGGCTAAAATCAAATCAAAATACTCTCATTTGACCAGTAAATTACTGCATTCATTTTTCCATGGGGTAAGTTTTCTTATCACAAACTTCCTTTTGGCATTAAGAATTAAGGAGCAACTTTCGAACAAGAAATGAATTATGCTTTTCACGATATCAAGAATATCATGCAACAATGCCTTAATGATTTTATTGCCCATTCTAAGAGTTTTCAAGACCATCCACTGCATCTCAGAGAAATATTCTTAGGATGTCAACACCATAATATATTCTTACGATGTCAATGGTTGACTTCTAGGATTCATTGTGTCCAAATAAGGAATCCAAATTGATCCCCTGAAAGTCCAGGAAATCCTCGATTTTCCAGCTCCTATTTCTCTTGTTTAGTTACAATGCCTACAAGGGAAGTCTAACTTTCTATGAAGTTTCATTCCTAATTATGTAGAACTTTCCAAATGATTTACTCATTTACTAAAAAAGGGGGTTCCCTTCCATTGGGATGATAGACTCAGAAGTATTTTGATGCCTTGGAAGGTGTATTATCCCAAGCATCGTTACTAGATCCCCCTAATTATCATTCATGTATCTTGTCACAATTGTTACCACTATCGCTATGGTGTTGGTACAAGAAGATGATTTAGGAGATGAACACTCTATCTACTTCTTACATGTCATTTTGTCACATTAAGAAAATGACCGTCAGTTTGGATCTTTCACTATCCATCAAAGTGTTCCAAAGCATCCCCACTAGGGTTAGAACACAAAATATCCCAAAGAGAATTATGTTCCTAGATCCAAAGGCTCAAAAACCTATTTTTGGCTTCCTACATAGTTCCCTAGTTCATTTTTGTGTGCATGCAGAAAAGTCCATTAGAAACTATGCATAAGTATGCTCTATCTGACACTATGGCATGTGCAGATGTATCAACACAAGTAAAAATAAAGTGTAGAGCCTAGAAGAATTGTTACTCAAATATTTCCAAACTAAAAAGCTTCAAATGGATACCTATTCAACCTTGATCCCTTTCATCATGGAGCTACTTCCCTCTCTTTTTGGAACCCCTATCCCACCATTTGTTTATCTTATCCTTTAGGAATTTGATGCCAAACCTCCTCCTCGTGTCCTATAAATAAAACACAAGGCAAAGGATTGAAAATACTATTGAAGGTAGGATTTTCTACAGAAATAAGGCTAGGAGGCTATTCATACAAGGAGAGGGTTGGAGATTGTGAGAAGATCCTTGTAGCATAAAGGATTTGGGGTTGTAAGCTTGTTCTCCATTTTATTAATATAAAAAAACAAAATTATTATTTCCTAATTATGTCTTCTCTGATATCATTTGTGGGATTCCTTGAACACTCAAATAGGTTATGATTGGTTATCTATTCAATTTATGATATATGTTGAGTTAAATAGTTCATTTATCTCTTGTTCTATATACTAGATGCTTTGATCCTTTTTGTGTTTTTGTCTATGCAGATATCCTTCGAAACATCATGGAGAAGCTATGGAAAGTGTTGTAATGGTCTCTAAAGAATCAAGGAGAATCTAATTGTTAAAGGCACTAAAATGGATTTCAAAAGGCATTTCAATAAACGGATAGTGATCTCTCTGATATTGTTTGTTTTAATCAATCATAATCTAAGGAAAGGTAGGGGTTATTTCTTATTTGTTACTAGATTTATTTGAGGTCTAGGTATATCTGTCTTGTCTGTAACAGGTATTAGTCTGCCTAACACTACTACTTAATCCGTAATTTGACTAATACTGAAGCTAAGTATTCCCATGTTGAATAATTACCTTTTGCAATTGTCTAAGTTGTTCAGAGGTTTCACCACTATATTATGCTTCACAAGACTATTGTAGTTTCCAATTGCAACCCTATGGACAATATCCTGTCATGTTAATTGCTAGGGGGAAATACTCAAATTGGATTGTTATCCTCCATGAGTTTGATTTGGAATTCTTCAAATCAAAGTCTAAGAAATATCTAGTCTTTGCCAAACTAATTTGCTGCCTTCCTTGATCTTCTGCGTGAAAATCAACAACTGGAGATTTTATCCCCGATGAAACATTGTTTCTTGTTGGCTCTTTTAATCCTTTGTATGTATATATCATCATTTATCTCCAAATCCAAAATTTTCGGCCTGAAACCACTCATTCTAATCAACGTTGCATTAAATACAAAGTTTGTCATTATGTCTTAATTGGAGACACCCTTTATCAACGTGGTATTGATATGATCTTCCGATGGTTCCTCACTCAAGAGGAGGCCAAGAAAGCTTTTAATGATTGTCATGCTCGAGCATGTGACAAACATATGTATGGTTATGCTATTGTGAAATGTTTTTTACTTGCTAGTTAATTTTTGTTGAGTATGTTCAAAGATTGCATTCTAACATTTCCAAAAGTGTCCTGCATAACAGATCCATACTCGAAAATCCCATGCTCCACCTGCTCTTTTGCACCTAATCATCATTTTTGTACCCTTCAACAAATGGGGTATGGCCTTTATGACCTGTAACCCTCGTTTGGTTGGGGGGAATGGTTACATAATTTTTGTAGTAGATTATTCTACTAAATGGGTAGAAGTGATGCTTACATATGAGAATAGTGGAAAAATTGCTTCATTGTTCCTCTTTAATCACATTATCACAAGATTTGTTGTGCCACACATTATTTCTATGGACCATGGTAAACATTTTCATAGTTACATGATGTCTGAACTGATTGCCAAGTTGGGATTACAACATGATAGATCAACTCCCTACTACCCATAATCCAATGGTCAAGTAGAAGCCATTAATAAGGTTTTGAAAACAATGATTCAATGCATGGTAGGGATTCATCAAAATGAATTGGCCTGCTATTATTTTTTTAGCTTTGTGGGCATACCACACCTCCTTCTGAATTGCAATTGGACTAAAACCGTTTCATCTACTGTATAGTTTTGAATCTGTTCTTCCAATTGAATGTGAAATTTCATTTTGAAACTTGTCTTCAAAATTATTGTCCCTACCTCTGTTGAAGAAGAAAGTTCTTTGCACCTATCTTGTCTAGATGAGACTCAACACGATTCCACAATGGCCAATGAAGATTACAAAAAATGTATCAAAGCATAATATGACTAAAATGTTAAACCTAATGCCTTTTTGGAGGGTGATCTGGTCCTTTTGTATGACCAAGAGGTAGATAAATTAGGAGATGGGAAGCTCAAACCAATGTGGTTGGGTCTTGTTGAAGGTGTGAAGTGTCTGCCTTAACATTGGGGAAAACCACCCAGACAGGACCTTAGTGAAAATCCTTTTCCGTTTAGGTTTGTGGGTCGAACTGGAAATTATGGAACCAGTTTCCCTTAAAATAAATTATAAAAATGGATGGAGTATATAAGTATGATGCTATGATATAGTTAAAACTAAAAAAAGTACTTAAACTAAATATCTATTCTGGGAAAGCTTATCTATATATGCAATTAAAAAAATATCTTATAAGAAGTATGACAATATAGATTGTTTTTTAATTATGAGGTTAAAGAAGATAATGACATCTAATTTAACTAAATAGTTAATTAAATTAGTTGATAAATTCGTCACACATATAAGATTTCATTGTTTATACATATAATATATGATTTCAATCACACATATCAGTAGTGGAAAATGTATGATAGCTTACAACACATATGATAATTGTAATCAAATAACCACTCAACTCTTAAGAAAATAAATAATAAACAGATAGTAGTACTCGATATATCGTAACTCTGATCATGAAAAATAGTAGTGGTTCAAATTTGTATTAAGAGGAAGTTAAGTTACAATAGTGCAAACAAAAGCCTCCTTTCCAAAATTCAAAACGACTTCTCCTTACAAATGGAGGGGATTTATAGTCTCAAAATGAAATAAAATTATAACCAAGTAGAGTAAAAGTATGAGGTAGTTTTAACACACAATGCTTAAAATAAATGAATGAGGCATTTTTAGAATTCGTTATAACAACTTGAATAGGCCTATGAAGAGGACTATCCTCCCATTTTTCGTTGAAGCTCTTAAATATATGTCATGGGCTTCAATTCAAGTGGAGTCTTCTGTTGAATCCACATTAGACTAATAAATATGGCATCCCTTAACACTGGAAACATGTGGGTGGTGGTGTTGGATAGGCATCTGAGCATTAATCACTAGCTGCAAGGCTTGACTAAGAACTTCCAATGAAATTCTAAGTCAATTTTAGATAGCTGGTCTATTATTTCGGCCCGACTTTTGGATGATTACAACTATGTTTTAGTGAGCAGTTTGATATCTGGCAGAGCTCCCTCAGGGTAGTTTGAAATGAGATTCGCCTAAACGAGTTATCATTGATGGTTTCAGTGAGGTTATTAGATATATCCTTTACATTGAACATTGTTGCGTCTACATGCTTAAGGTGAATCTCCCATCCTATGAAGAATATTTCCTTGTGTGACTCTTCTATCGAAGGGAAATTAGCTAATCTCCCATCAACACTATCCCGCCACATTATGAAACCTACAATATTTTCTTCAATATAATAAAAACACGTTTTGAGGTGTGATAATTGCAGGTAACTAGCTGTGTGACACAAATAATGAATAATTGCCAAATTCTGACAAAATACAATTTGTTATTGAGCAATGAGAGTATTTAACTCTCTTGCTTCTTTTTTGAACTTTGTTAATTCAGGATTAAATTTAAGTTGTTCAATCTTGTTCTGTAATTCCTAAATATGAGTTTCTCAGGCTTGCAAATCGAAGTCATGTTGGAATTTAAGGGAATTAAAGCTACTATAGAGCTCAAGAAGTTGTCCCTGCTATTGATCAATGATATTTTGTTTCTCGATCTCAAGACTCTGTTCTAACTGCACAATTATGTTTACCTTTTCCTTAAATAAATGTAATACTTCCATGGCTTTGTCCATAGTTGCGGAAGCATAATCTCTCATGAACTGAGTGAGTCTTCCCACTTCCTCTAGTGAAGTGGACAAAGAACACTTCCATACTACTTAGAAAGAAGTGTTTCCAGGAACTAAATCCTGAGACTACTCGATTTTCCTTTTCTTCCTTTACCCTTTAACAATGACCTTATGTTCAGGACTATACAATATATCAAGGGGAGGAATATCTTCAACCGTTAATACAACCTCAGAGGTTGGGAAGGCTGGTATAACCTCAATGTCTTCAGTTTCCAAAGGCTTATCAAAGACCTTTATTGTAATTAGATTTTTTTCTAAAATTTCAGAAGTATTTGGGACCTTCTCTTGTGAGGGAGTCTTCAAAAATTGGGATTCCTTTTCCTTCATAACCTTCCTATCCTGTTCCCATATCTCCTCAATCTTGGAACTTGTAAAAATACCTTCAGTTTGGGAAGAAGAAGAAGTCATTGTCTTTTTTGGTTGAGGCATATTAGTAACCTGTGTGGAATGAACAACTATAACCTCATCTTGACCCGTGCTTTCTTCAGGAAGCTTTAAATAATCTATAGGTAAATGGGATGGTCGTGTTGCCTAGTATTGAGTGAATTGAGTAAATTCCTATGGAGTCAACTTCTCTGATGCTTGTCTAGTAACCGTTGAATAGGTGGAAGTTTTTTCAAATAAGTCATCAAACTTATCTGGTTCATTAAAGAACTACCTGGTGATTGATTGTGTAGTAACCTTGTTAACAATTTGATGGGGGTTATACTATCTGTCAGGGATAGTAGGAAAGTCAAATTCTAAGATAGAGTTAATCTCAATGGTTGCATGTTTGAAATTCCTCTAAAGTATACATACCAAAATGAAGAGGAAAAACATGACACACTTTCTTATTGCACTCTTTTAAGACTCTTGAAATGCCATTGCCTACAGTCTTGTATGTTATATCTCGAGCCAGGAGTTTGTATGGGACATATAGAGGCAAGAAATGGGGATTAGAAAGACTACCAAAGACCAAAATGTAAGTAAATAACTCCTCACCAAACTAGTTTCCAACTAGGAGCAAGTCTGTTTTAGCTTCTGGGGAAATCATAGGAGTTTCCTTGTCAAAGGTAATTTGATAAATAGGCAGCATAACTCTATGCAAGGTTTTATAAAAGTGAGGATGATACTTGGAGTCCCAAAGGATATCATGATATATATGGATAGGGGTTGGGTCCTCTAAGGTCCATTTCCATCCCATATAAATGAAATCAATAATGAAGCATAGGGAATCCATTACAAAGGAACTCATGTAGAAAGGGGAAATTATGTTTTCTGAAACTCTACGCTTATTTCTAAAATTTAGAATATGAGTGGCTAGGTTATCAGATAGTATATTTCCCCAATCTAATACATATCCTTCTGAAGTAGCATTAATTAGTGGTGTCCATTGATCGAAGAAATTTTGTGCATTGCAATAAGAAAAGAGCCTACATATCATGGCAACTATTTGAAAATAAGGACCAGTGAGAGAGTCAACTGCATACATACCCTTTTCCTCATGCTCATTCTTGTTGGGATATATTCTCCATTCCCTAATGGCTTCTAATGCATGATCAATGTTTCTCATGAATTTATCCACAAATTGTTTGTTATATTTGCACTGAGGAAGTGGAAAATGGTACATTGCACTAAAATCGCTTTCATTGAATGAGATGATAACTATGTGCTTCTGTGTCATGAAATTCCTTTCTTCAATTATTAACTTTTCAATGACCCATCAAACCATGTCTATATAAGGAAGTATTTTGGGTCAAGCCGCAAATCTATGCAAGAATGAATTCACCACATCACTATAAGTGGCATTAGAGACTGGTGTTGAATCCTTGGTTGTGATGCTTCCTTCATTCTCAAATATTTTATAGATATATTCCCAAGAGGCATTTCCAACATCTAGAGAACAGACTGTGTCAGAAAAAAATCCTGGCATATTGGTGTTTCTAGTTGGGGGACCAGTCAATTGTTGTTGAGCAACAAGTTTCTTCTTTCCTCTGGTTGCTTTAGACATTTCTTCAGAGTTGCGCTTGTCGAGACTAGCCTATAATGAAAAACACAAAACTAAGCGATAACTTCTTCACCTGAAAGACTTATCACAAATAACAAATTTCACATAACAATTTTTGCCTTAAAGGGAGAATTATGATAGAATCAAACTATAATGAATGAGACTGATTATAATCTCCAAAGCCATAAGTTCACCGCTTTCATATATTAAATGTCAAAATGTGAATTCACGTGGGTTTTCACACATCGACGTATTGGAAGAAATATATTGGAGAAATCAATTGGCTGCATATTAGAAAATTATGATATAGGAAACTCTCGATAAATCATATTTAAAGAAATAACAGATATAAGTATAGGTGGTAAGTTATATTAAAACTTCTATATTGGCGATAGCATATGGGGGATTTAAAGAGAGTACCCGATATGAAATTCATGATATGGGTTGTAGACGGGAATATCAGATGTTTCATGATATCAGAGGGGACTAGTATCAGATATATCGGATATCAGGGCTGGGAAGTATCAAAAATATTGCGTATGAGGGATAGTGGATATTAGAGGAGACAAGCATCAGATATTTTGATATATCGGAAGTTTTGAGCATGGCACACTTTAAAAGTTATGATATTTTTGAAGGGACGATATGCCAAGTGGCAGTTATGGGGCTAGCGTCTCTTAAAGTATTTAATTAGAAAGGAAGCACAAAACTTATCTTTTCCTTTTGGAAAAAGCCTCTTTAATAGATAAATTAACTATCGAGAAATTCTTTATTGAGGAATGGCTTTATTCTAAGTTTCTTAAAAGGAAAGTTACAATATTATAAGAATCTGATATAAATCTTCTGATAATACATCAATTTTATAATAAAAGAGCCTATCAGGATTTTCATTTATCGTAACATTATTAAGGTTGGGCCTCCGATACTTGGGTTCTGATAAGAGAAATGTTCAAGTCCTTAGAGATTTTATAACAAATGAAATAATTCCCTATATTTATTGAACACTAAAGAGTTTTATTAATATGAAATGAGGGTCGCCATTAATTATTATATAACTAAATTAAAAATAAATGGGAAGGGGGGGGGGGGGTTGTTGAGTACTACAATAGGTCCATATATAGTTAAACGTGTACTTGCAAAAGGTTCCTATGATCTTGTATACTTTGAAAAAATTCCCTTGGCCCAACCTTGCAATGGGTTGTACCTCAAAGGATACTATGTTTAGAGTTCTTCTACATAGTCATTGTGTACATAATGTATAGGTTTGTTGTTGTGTTTGTAGTGTGTTTTCTTCAGATTTTTTTACTGCCTCTGCTTATCTTGGATTAACTTTGATTTAAATATATCGGTGTTCCCTTGACCATATGTCAGTTATGCTGATGGTGCTAGCCATAGTACCTATAACCTTTCTTCCGTAGAGTGGGAAATCTACGCCCCTAATGACGAGTTAGTTAGTTTGCAAGGAATTTTCATTAGTTGCTTGACTAATAATACCGTTGAGTATAACACAGTGATCAAAATTTTATTTGATTCCTTTTCATTTGGTATTTTTCATTTTGTCATCAGAATTGATTCACAACTCATGGTGCTACATATAAATAATGTTTATTCAGTAAGAAGTCCAACTATGTTACACATGTTTTTAAGAGTTCACCATTTAGAGAGAAATTTTGGCTACATTTCATATCAACATTTACCTAGAAGTCTAAATACATTAATAAATGCATTAGATAATCATGTTTTAGACAAACATTTCCAACACTTATAAATATACAATCATCATCACATATTGTACAAAATAGTAGAATAAAGTAGAAAACATCTATAGATTAGAAAATTGTATATAGTGTTTGAGTTTTACAAAAACTGTGTGCGAGACACATATAGTTCATGGCCTACAATATCCAAATACATGTAAAATACAAAATGTGGCTCTAAATCCCTAGGTGAATAATCCTAGTGGTGATCACGGTAACACACAACTGCACGAGAAACCTTGCGCAATAGTTGGTTGATCCAAGTTAGCACCCCTATAGTGCATCTCTATAAATAGATTGGGATATAATCAACCACAGTATATGGAACAGGGATGGTCAAGCTCTCCACATGGTGGTTAAACTCAGCTAATGTATATGCCAAGTTTGGATCTCCTAACTCCTCCATCTCTACCTCATCGACTCTAGCCTATCCTAGCTATGGCTACACTCATTGATGGAGTCAAGACATTCCCACAAGCCTCATTTGTCCAATATCTGCATGTAAAATCAATAGTTAGTCTCAGATATATTAAAATAAAAATAAAAAATTATAAAACTTAAAAAACCATAAATATCCAAAATGACATTACTTGTACCTACATTTCTCCATTGCTCGTCTCTAGGTAAAATGAGCTCTGGGTCTCCACAAAAATCAAATCCATCATACGTGTAGTCCTCGATCATAATCAGCTACTCTGGCATCGATCTAAAGAAAGTAGGAGTGGATGTCATCATAGGCCCTCTTCGGTGTTGAGCCATTAATTCTACCCACTACCTCATGTAAGGCTCTTTAGGCTCAGGTGGCTCATAGGATATCCACAGAGGTCGTAGCAATGGTACCCTCTGTAAATAAAATGACACTATGATAGAACCATAGCCAAAGTTATTCAATCGTTTGGTCTTTTCTCTACTGAGTTGTTCCTTCAGATTGACCAAGACCCCTTCACACAAGTTGAATATTGTAGGTGCCAAAAATTATAAGGCATACTGCATTTGGGTCTCAATAACTAAATGTAGAGCAACACTACTGACCAACCGAGTAATGGTAAATAAGATTGTCTTGAGAGGAAGTTTAATAACATCATTTATCTCAATTTTCCCATCCTTAATTTCTTCAGACTAAGGTCGACAATCAATGGATATGTAATCCCTGATTGTCTCCCCACCTTTCCTGTATCAAAATAATGAAACCAGAGTGCCTCTACATGATAGCTCTATAAAAAAGTAGAGGTCTTTGACATCTATAGTGACAACGTGCTCTCCAATAATGAAGTGTTATCCCTATACATCCCAAGCACTTACCAAATACTCCAACAAATCTAATTGGGACCTCATGCTTGGAATCACAACGAAATTTAGTATAGACCCACAATTCTTAACACTTTCATTGTTTCTAGGTCATTTGCAGTAATCGTATCTTGAGCCTCATGCTTCCTTTCTTGCCATCTTAAAACCATTTTCACTCAGGTAGATATCTGCAAAATTACAATGAAAAAACACATGGAATTAGAAATGAGAAAAAATTGATAGAAAAATAACTCAAAACACATTTTTTGGAAGCCTTACTACATCCATTGCATTGTTCATTCCTTAACAACGTGACCCAATGCACTTAGCCTCCCTTGTAAGTTCACTAGTTCACACTCATCAATACTTAGTTAACCCATCGTACCTCTCAATATAAGAAGAGTACAATGGGCCTAGGGAAAATTCTAAGTGCCAAAGCTTCAAAAATATTCCCAAAAAATGAATCAAAGAAAAAACAAAACTGTGAAAATGAAGAGAAGGGATAGACTTGATATGTAGGACTCGCGATATTGGAAATTGTTCATTGGATTGGCTACAATCACCTACTAAAGATGGAAGGTAAAAGACACTCAAAACTCTCTCAAATTGGTAAAATGACAATGGTAAGAAATACAATTACCGTTTTCACTTTTATGGTCAAAATAAGTCATTATTTTAATAGTTTTTAATGTTTTAACCTAATTTTACCATATATTATGTATTTTTGATGTTTTTGTGGTGCTATCAGTAGGTTGAATGTTAAATGAGCGACGTAATTTAGGTTACATTTAAAATGCAGGTCATTTTTCTGAATGAGTATACTTTTATCACTTTTATGATCTCGTTAAATTTACGAAAAGGAATCCCCTGAAGTAATATTTAAGTTCTTTGCAAACTCCCAAAACATGAAAATATTGTCCAGCACTTGCCTTTTAGAACTCGTTAAAATAAATGAAATTATGTATACACAATATAAGTTTAACCCTTTTCCAAATTGGATGGACTATTTATGAAAAATGAATACTTTAGTCGAACATGGCTAAAAGGTTCTCCCGGGGATTGTTTTACACCTTTTCATGCCCAAGGGAAAAATTTATGAAAAGGAACATTTTGAAGTTTTTTTTTTGTCTCTTTTTGAAAATATCTAAAAATGGAAAAGAAGTTGAGCTATGCCTTTGCTAGGCTCGTGAACTATTAAACAACATTGGAATCGTTAAATATGAAAAGGCTGAACCACTCCTTCTCAAGGTTCACGAAAAATACTCAGAACGATTCATTTGAAGGATGAACTTATAAATAAAGCGTATGTTATGCTCATAAAGCTTATAAAAAATAAAGAGGTACTCACTAGAAATGGTTGGGAATTTGGGAAAACATGGCATCAAACCAATTAAGGTAGCAAGTTTCTCTTGAACATGACACTCTTGCACTTCATCTCTGTGACTTCTTTGAGTTGGGGAATCCACTTGCCTCTCTATTAATCACACCTTATTGAAAGCCTTTATGATGGGCCTTTGAGTCAATGCTGCCAACTCCATAAAGTGTCACCAATATGTTCAAGTGAAATTCCACCCTTAGTTGACATCTGCTACAATAACCTTCAGCTTTACTTCATGTTTTCCATTCCTAAAACAACTCTGCATCATCACATCTTATCTCAAATCTTGATACTTGTTTTGTGTAATGGATGGGGGATTGTTTGCTTATTGGGGCCTGACCCAGGATCAGAAGTGTTTAGCCAAACAAGTCCCGCGCTACCGGCCCTTTCGGCAATAGTTCACAGAGCGCAGACTGAAGTCTCACCTGAGGTAGAAAGGGAGGGTGCTGGAACCAGGTTTCTGCACCCTAGGGATGTCTTGATGAGGTCTGGATGGGTCGCGACCTAACCAGTGCACTCGCGCTGCTCTGCATAGCTGTCTGTCCTTTGCGTAGATCCGCGATCGGATGCTTTCTATATTCTTATTATTATTGTAGTTATTGCAAATGTGATCTAATTCTTGTGGTCTTAATCAAGCATTCTATTGTTATAACCAACACGTTCAACCATAATTCTTAAAGAAATGTATAAAATCATAACATAGGAACAATCATATAGATATTTTGCCTGGTGCACAATACTTCAGAAGCACTTATCTTATATTAATCTTCAGTTCAGTACAATCCCATTCCACCCTATGCACTCAGCTGCAAGGATCTGCGCACATAGTTGTGGACTCTACCAAGCCTCCACGCACACAGCTGCAGAGCCTACTTTAACTACTATCAACCCCGACTTGGACTTACAGACTCAAAGTGAATATTGCATTCATAAACCCATAATATTCAAGATCCACCACAAACTACCTTCTACCCGTAGAGCCTCGCTCTATTTATACATTCGCATCGTCGGCAGACCATGGGTAGGCCAACTGACTTTCTATTATCTTACATTATTTTTGGGCAGACAACCCTTTGATTTGACTCATTACAATTCATGCTCTATGCACTTCGCGGAGCCTTTACCATACTATTACCCAAAATTGAGCGCTTTAAGTCCCAAAACTATTACGTGGGGGGATCTGCTAGCCAACAGGCCCCCAACACAATCATCGTGACTTATCCCAAGTCACTCAGCTGGTGCATTGATTTTTTCTTGGAATTCATCTACAAACCTTTGCGCTAAACTGACATCAGCCACACATTCTTCTGTTGTCCACTGTATCAATTGTGCTCGGCATTCTAATGCATTGTCAGAGGCACCTTCCTACCTTAGCGCATATGTGTCCTGCAGCTGGGTCAGCTTCCCCTCGATCGTAGTGGTGATCATGAATGCTTCCTCAAGCCAAGACTAGATGCGCGCTTTGAGCCCAGCTTGTTGCTGTCGTGCGGCGTCCACCTGCTCCTTCAGAGCCTGGGCCTCCCTCATATTGGCGAAGCACTGAGTGATGGAGACTGTTTGTGCAGTCCCCCAAACATTGCCATAAGCCTACTGCAACTCCCACGCTTCTGTCTCTACCTGTTGTAGCATTGGGTCTTCTTGTAGTGATGTGAGTGTAAGAAGGGACTGATCCAAAAATCCCATGCAGTCTTGTACAACACGCTCTATCACTTCCAATCTTGTTTGAATTGCGCGGCGGCGCTGCTCTCTAACTTCTGGGGGTGTAATAGGCTGCACCTTCATCCTTAGCTCCACGATCTGCAAGTTCAACTCCCACTGAGATTTCACGGCCTCCTCTTGGGTGCTACGGAATCCTACTGCCATGTGATGAATCTTGTCAGCTGCGGGGAGTTCCACTAGTACAGCCAGTTCTAGTATAGTGCTGCAGACCTCCTCCATGGCCTATTCCAATCCTTGGTTGTGTGCAACCAAGTCATCGCGTTGTAGACTAATCTTCTCTAAGTTTCCCTTTTTCTCCATTAAGACCTGGAGGGCGCAGCCTTCCCTGGCACGGAGCTGAGCGGTCACCCCATCTTGCAGCTGGTATAGGGTCTCTCGCAGAAGGGCGGCCAAATTCAACCCCCAACCCCTCATGTCACCTTTTTCCTCTGCTAAGACAGTGCCTGCTAGTAATACTAAAGTTTTCATTGTGGAGGCGCAAACAATCTGCTCCGCTGCAGGTATAACTTCAGTGAGGGTCAGAATCATCCCTCCTAAGGGTCGCACTTGTAGTGCCTACAACTGCGCCCTAAGCTCCCCCAACACAGTTGTTTACTCTGTCATCAACTCCTCCAGAGCACCCTTAGTGTCATCACGTGCCGGTTCGCTCTTGGCAAGAAAATATTTCTCTAAGGTCTTTGATGTCTTTGTTTTTTTTCATTCATGTGGCAGCTCCTGGATGCGCAGCCTCTTGAATTGGGTCGATTTTGTGGTAAGGTCCATGCATTCTTATGTCTCAGCTTCCCCCTGTATGTCCTACTCTGTGGACATTTCCTGATCTTCCATGATCTATTCGATGATCGCAGTGGTGGTTGCTTCTACTTCCTCGATCGCCTCCTGCTACGAGGCTGCTTTCTGTTCCTGGCACGTCCTTTCTACCATCTTAGTTATTCGCAGCTTGAGTTCCTTCTTTCGCTATTGTGCTACAATCTTTTCTAATTCAGCCAAGTCCGGGGCGCGCCACTCCGGAGGCCATGCTGTCATTGCCTTGCAAATTGCATCATCTATTGTAATGAACAAAATCTTTACTCATGTTCAATTTGCATCCTTTCATGCCCAGATATACAGATTATGCATATATGCCTTGAACTCAGTCGTGCTTTGCAAAATGTTGTATATTGTCGGGGATAACCGTGGTCTGTGGGAGATCCATGTCTGAATAATCGCCTCCATAAATATCCAAAACACCTTGATCTTACGAACCCTCCAGGCACCTTTTGTTGCCAAGAGCAAGTTATATCTCATGGCTTCAGGTAGGTTCTTCTCAATGTTGGGAACCTGGTTGCCCTTCAGCAGCTCCCCTGCAACTATCAAGATTGATAGGAGCAACCATGCATAGTGGAAATTTTTACCCTTCTCCTGGGCTTCTCTACAATTCATCAAGAATTCCTTGCAGAGAAATTGCACGTAGTTGAACTAAACCCCTTCAGTACACTGCTCCGTGAGTGCAATGACAGATGAGGGCACCTCATCTGCGCAACATTTTCGCAGGAGCTTGCCGGGTAACTGGGTGGCAATGTGCACCCCTCGGTCTTTGGTACTTGCTATGACATACCCTCACTTCCGCTTCTCTAGCTTATATTTAGCCTTCATGGCTTCTACAAGGCCCACATCACTACTTGTTCCTATTAGGGCTGCAGGATTGTTTCCTTCAGTAGGCAACTGGGAAATCCTATGTTTTAAATTGGCTGTGATGGGAATCGGTTCCTCCAACTAGAGATACACATCATGTACTAGACATAGTAGCTGTCGGATAACAAAAATTGTGATGGTCGCACTGTGGTAGTGGGGTATCCACCTTAGATGGAGTAATCCCGCCTTCTCCACACCCCTTAGGCACTTCTGCTGCACTAACTTCTATGCAAACAATTGGGGGAATTTCTCACTGTCTGTGAGGTCCTAGTCTTCGAACTTGATATTTGGTATCTGACCCAACGACAGACTGTCGAACCTTATTTCATCCAGAAGAAGTGGGGTCTGGAGCGTGCTCTTCATGGCCTCTAGGTCCTTTAGTATCTTGGCCATCCCTTTCCACATGGAGATGTATGGTGTTACCGCCGAAGGTACTTGGGAAACATTTTCCTCTTCCTAGTCTTGTGTTTCAATCTGAGCGATTAGGGCTTGTAAATCTTCCTCTTCCTCCTCAGTTTCAGGCGTGATAACTTTTCCCTTTTCTTCCATTGACAATTTACTAAATTGCGGTGATACCCAGACTGGCCCCATAGTCAACTTGTCTTTCTAGGGTCGTTCTATCCATGGAGACTTTGGAACCTCTAGGGTAGTGTTTGCTTCGTCACACTCCTCCTGGATTAAATGGGGCTCCTCCGCAAATCTCACTCTGGTTCTAGCTAACATGGTTTCTATCCTAGATTCGTTCATGTACTTACTTTGGTGCTTGCTACTCTATACTGGTTCGAGTCTCAAATATCCAAGTGTGGGCTTGGGGCTACCCCAAGGGACTTTACAGGAACATTTGAATTTGACTTTGTCCATTCCCTCCACTTCTGAGTCATTAATATCTTCTTGGCGGCAGATCTTCTCGTATCTAGCTATAAATTTTTGTCGTAATGGCTCGCTGCCCGCTCCTTTCTACCGTAAGTCCAACTTCTTGTCATGAATAGTGACATCAACGGTCACCTCCCAGCCTTCAACGCAACAACGCAACCTATTATGTGTGACCACGATCCTAGTGACCTACTAGCCCTGCGCAGAACCTCCTTTCTGCACAGCTCTCCTGTAGACTTGTTTATAGTCCCATGCCTTCTATCAACTACTTAGAGCGCTAAGACTGTGCTTTCCATATCTACTCAGGTGGTCGCACCCCAAGTGCGAGATTTCAGCTTCCCTACTAGCCCGAGCTGTAGGCACCCTTCAGCTACCCTTGTGTTCATTAGTACGTCTCATTCTGCTTTATATGGTGCACTACCTTGTTTGGTAAAGTGCAGTCACAGCCATAATTGTAGGGTCACAACTGTTTCTAATGTAGTAGTAGGACCGGCTAGGCATGGTCTTTTCATGCTTAGTTCCACGCGGCTCGCTTGTGTGACTCCAATTTCTAGTTTACTGATTCCTTCGCTCATTATGACAGTTTTCCTCCTCAGCCATGCCCATTCTTGATGAAGTGCGCAGAGTTTAAAACTCCCTCGCTGAATGGCTTCCTGTATCTACTATATTCCTTTACCCTGGTTCGCACGTCCTGTCCGAACTATGGGGGCTATGGTCTTGGGAGTTCTCTCTATCCTCCTGGTTTCACCTTGCCTCATCAATGATAGGGCCACCTTCACACTCCTCTTTTCGCTTATGGTCTTATAGGCCCACCAAACTACTGGTATGCGCAAATTCCAATGGGTTCATTTTATTAGGCGAACTGCAGCCGGAATGCGTCACCTTCCATACTACTACATCAGGTTCTAATGCTTGGTCCATAGTTGGAGAGGTGGTTGCACAACATACATCTGAATCCCTCGCCGCAAGTGGACATTCAAACCGCTTCATCCTTGCTACCCAGATCGTGTTTAACGCTGGGGACCTTCAATTCGTACATGCACTCGCCTTCTATATTTGTGCGAGTTCCACCTTGTCTTCTGTGGTGTACTCCACCCTTGTGCCATGGTCGCGCGTATCGCCTCTTGTTGCAATCCATGCTGCTTTTGTTCCAGTATTTCCTTTTCATAGTGGCCTAAAGATTCCTCAATGTTTGTTGCGCCCTCATCTGTTGGTAGTTCCCTTGCTTCGGTCGTCATACGTCATAGTGATCTAACCATCATATTACAATTCAATGTTGTTACCTCATGCAATCGATTCTTCCATCACTCTATTTCTTCATCTGAATCCGACGTGCAGGAACTGTTGCACTCCCATGAGATTTCTCCATTCTTTGTGGGATTCACCTGATCCTAGCCTTGCACCGTCATCTGGTAAATGTAGTCTAGTTCATCATCACTGTCCTCATCATGCACAAGTTCAGTGTAGCGTGCTCCTTCACCTGGATCTAGTGAAACTACTACACGGAGGGACTTTTTCTCGAATATCATTTTTCGTCTCTTTAGGTTAATGACTCCATTCATGTCTGTGGCCTAGTCTATTCGTAAAAATGTGGGGTATGGGTTACTGTCATCCACAATTTCTATTACCTCAAAATATGTTTGTGTGCTCGCACCTTTAATGTCCACTATTACTCCCTACAATCTCCCCATGCACAAGACCTTTTGTTGGTTTGTCATCCATAATTGAATAGGAGAACATTATAATGTGGGCTTGCCCATGCATTCCCAGGTCTGTTTAGGTAGCACATTCACATTCGACCCTAAGTCCAGAATGACGTGATCCATCTCATAGTCACTAATTTGTGCCATCAATCGCATTTCCCACCGGGTGCGCAAAGCATGCTTGCCTAATTTCCAAACCATGCATGGTTCACCTGACCCTTTGCACCTAGTTATCAGCTCCTACAATCCCTTAACTACTTTATTGTCCTGTAGTAGCTTCATGCATGTCTCTAAAAATGTAGTTAGCATAGAAAGATCCATTTTCGGCTCAGTTTGATCCTTACTACCTAAAGTAGAGGCCTCCGTGAAGCTCTTCTTAGCTTCCATAAATGTCTCCTTTGCACATTCCAAATCAAACTTAGGTTTCTTTGTAGGGGCCTTGTGAACCATGTATTCTCCTCAGGTTGCTTCCCCTTATCCTCCATTGTTGCTACACTACCTCTGAGCACCATGTTCACATTGGGGTCCTCTTCACGTGGTTTAGCCCTCATCATTTGGATGTTCTGTGTTGGAGTAGATTGAAGCACCCCTTTTTCATGCATTTGTACGATTAGTGTGGGGAAATATACCGCTTCATGATCAAACTGGTAACAGTACAGGAAAAATGTTTCGGTCTGGTTCATACAGTCATGCATGCAGTGCCCAGGTCCTCCACAATTGTAACAGATTAACTGTCCACATGCTTGTTCGGGTCCCATTCCTCCTCGTCCTCATCCACATCCCTGGAATCCACCGTGCGCTATTGTTGCGGCTGGATCCTGACCTTGCGCCTCAGTCTGCATCCTGTAAGCAGGTGTCCGATCCATCAGCAACTCATAACTTCGGCAGTTTCATTCATCGTGGTCCACCGATCTACAAAAACTGCAAAATGGCTGCTGGGGGGTCTGTGTAAACTTTTGCAATAGATGACAGTTGTCCATTGTGTGCTTTCCTCCCACCTGATAGATCACACACCAAAGTGTGAGCGCAACGCTTGGCCTTGCCTGTGCCTCTAGTCTCAATGGAATTGGTCCCCCCCTGCCAAATAGTTCGCGAATACTGGACAATGATCCTTATCATGGCCCTGGCCTTTACATTTTATGTACCACACTTCTTCATGCGCTTCTAGCTGGGGTGCCCTATCCTGTTTCAAACTTTGTATCTCCAAGCATAGGTTTTGTAGTTGTGAGTGGATTTTTTGTACTCCCAACCCAGGATCCTGTATCAGAGTTTCATGTAACCTCATCACTCCAATGCTTCTGGCTAGATTGAAATCTTCTGTTGCGATAGCACCATTCTCAGATGTTGTGTCAAAGACGCCACAAACCACGCGCAGTGCTACACATCCGTCAGCGTCATGTTAGCCTCGCAGATCGTGCTCTTCAGTCTTTGGTCTAGATCGTAGGGGGTTTCACCCAGAACCAACACGATCTCCTTGAATCCAATGATCGAGTTTGTCTCTGATTTAGGCCTACTAAATTCTCTGTTTAATGCAATCTGGATTTCCACTATCTCAGCATTTGGATGATCATTCGAGTGCTTGATATACCAAGTCAGTGCATGATCCTGTAGCACACTTACCAAGGTGGCCTTTTTAATGTTATCATCCATAACTCTGTGCACTTCCCACGTTGCTCTTACTACGAACCAAAACTGATTTGGATCTTCGCTTCCTACTCCTCTGAATACAGGCAACTTGATCGCGCTCCCCATGTTAAACTTCTGGTTTGGTGGAGGTGGTGTGGGCGAAGATGGAGGGGAAGGAGGTGACGAAATTAGTGGTGTTAGCGGGGATGATAGTTGTGGAATGCGTTACCTTATCAAATTGACCGCACTCCTTGGAGAAGGGCAAGTGCGCTCTTCCTCTTCCTCTTGCGGAGGTGAAATTAGCAGACTATTTCCTAGCCCTTCGATACCCTTGGAGGCCCTTCCGCTCTGCGTCATTCCACTCATTAATGGATTCGCATCACCTGTTTTTCACATAACAACATCTTAATCTAGGTATTCAGGGATATGATGTACTTACCTCGCGGTCCCTTGATAAAACGCTGCTCATATTCGCTGTAGCTAACGGTTGTGTCTATCGTGAACTCAGTGATAAACCCTCCTATTATCCGATCCGTCCAATGATCTGTTTCTCGTGTGATCTTATCTTCAGATGCCTCTAGTCTACGCACCAACTCTGTAGTCCACACTATCGGTTGATCAAGTTCGCACCTTCCCTAACTTTCAACTAGCCTCGCGATCCAACCATACAGTTCTAACGAGAAGTTTGTGAAGAATATCTCGTGGATCTCCATATATATGTAGTGATCCAGCCACCTCTTCTCAGATATCTGCGGGGTTTTATTTTCCTATACCACGAACTCGTGCAACTTCTAATCCAACCAATCTTCAATCTCTATCTTCATAGGGTTCCAGTGTTCCAACATCAGACATCCCTTAGGCAGATCTCAGTCACAGCAATGGAACCATTTTTTGTCTTATTAGGGCCAGACCTTGGTTCGGAAGTGTTTAGCAAACAAATCCTGCACTACCGGCCCTTTCGGCAATAGTCCCTGGAGCGCGGACTAAAGTCTCACCCGAGGTAGTAGGGGAGGGTGCTGGAACCAGGTTTCCGCACCCTAGGGATGTCTTGATGAGGTCTAGATGGTTCGCGACCCGACCTACGCACTCGCACTGCTTTGCGTAGTTGTCTGTCCTCTACGTAGATCCACGACGGGGTGCTTCCTAGATTCTTATTATTATTGCAATTATTGCAGATCTGATCTAATTCTTGTGGTCTTAATCAAACATTCTATTATTATAACTAGTGCACGCAACCATAATTCTTAAAGAAATGCATAAAATCATAACATAAGAACAATCATACAGATTTTCTACCTGATGCACAATAGTCTAGAAGCACTTATCTTATATTAATGTTCAGTTCAGTACAATCCCATTCCACCCTGTGCACTCAACTGCAGGGGTCTACGCACACAACTGCGGACTCTACCAGGCCTCTGCGCACATAGCTGCAGAGCATACTATAAATACTATCAACCCTGACTTGGACTTATAGACTCAAGGTGAATATTGCATTAATAAACCCATAACATTCAAGATCCACCACAAACTTCCTTCTACCCTTAGAGCCTCGCTCTATTTATACATTCGTGTGGTTCACACACCATGGACAAGCCAACTCACTTTCTATTATCTTACATTATTTTCCGAATGACAACCCTTTGACTTGACTCATTACAATTCGAACTTCGCACACTTCACGGAGCCTTTACCATACTATTACCCAAAATTGAGGGCTTTAAGTCCCAAAACTGTTACGCAGGGGGATCCGCTACCCAACATGGATACATTAAGGCCCTCCTGCGATGGGTCACTTCTTGTCAACATCAAAAGATTATCCAGGAAGTTGAATTAGAAACTCTCTTTTGTGCCTTGGACCTTCCATACCTCAATGGAAAGTTTCCTTGCTTTTGGTGATGGGTTCTCATCACTGACCTTCAAACAAAATATTCCATGTAGTGTTCTACTTCAACTCATTTATTCAAACCACATAGATTGTACTATAGTACCTTGAGGGTCATTTTCATTATTGGTGTCCTATCACATATATTAATGGCTTACATTATTGGCTAGTAATCAGATTATGTCTACCATGTTTGAATTCAACACATTTATTCACATGCTTAGACTCATACTATTAAGTAACAAGGTAGAATACCTTGAATCTAGTTTCATCCATCTGGGTTGTGATTTCAGGATTCATACAAGATTAAAAAGTATGATGTCTATGATCATTCATAAATATATCTAAGAATATGTCCACAATATGTCATCAATGGATGTAATTATGATTATTGTACATGTACCTGTAAATTGGGTTATATGATGAGTATGGGTATGTTTACCTCAACCATGATATCACAATGATTATGTATTGTAACAAACAATTGATGATCTCGACCAATGTATTATTGATCCTGACTTGTCACATGGTAAATCACTTGAGTCCTCAGCCACTACTTCTAATTTTTACTTTAGGAGGCAATATATTACAAGTTGTTTTGTCACATCCAATTAAAAGGCCTTGAAGTTGGATCAATCAAAATCCATTGACACTTTGCATTCATTCCCTGTAAAGAAAAGAACATCCTCTCTCAAAAAGTTCCAAGAATTCTAGGTTAAACAACTCAAAACCATAATTTTTAGCCCCATCACACTTAGCCTTCATGCAAATTTCATTATTGTAAGTTGTACACAGAGAACCTGCACTGAACATCGGATGTTGCTTTTGGTAAAAAATAAATAAAAAAATTTGAATGTTCTCTTTCTAGAAGCTTCCAGAGAGGTTTTAACCATTTATTGTTGGATTATATCTATAAATCCTACACTTGAGTTATTATCTATTATCCATAAAACTTATCCTCCCTCTAACGTGGATTTAAGTCCTAGAATGATAAATCCCAAACACCCTCTTTTACCTTATAGATTCACTACCTCCCATAGAGTCTGGGTTGGATTTTGGAGACTCTTAGTTATGCCCTTGTCTTGTTGCTTTGTGCGTAGGGATCCATTATCCATCTATGGACTTGAGTTGTGATTGAAGGCTTTCTTTGTGGAAAAGGAATGACAAGATAGGTGGGAGACATCTACAAAGTTAAGATATGAAAGGGTTGTATCTTCTCCTACATTCATTAATACAAAAAGTGCTTTGCTTTCCTACACTTACGTCTTATTTAATGTGTATGTAGAACAATGACCTATGGACTCATTTTTAGAGATGTTAGTATATTCTATTTGTATATTTTGGTTCTATTTCTTGTTTTAGTTATTTTGCAAATTCCACTTTTAGCATTTGGAGTTGGAGCTGGAATTTAAAAAAAAGGAGAAGAGGAGATCTTGCATTATATTCTATGTAACTCTTTCTTTCATACTAACTCTTTCTTTCATACTCGAAAATTCTCTAAGGAAATCATACTCCTTTTGTCTCTAGTATTTCTAGATAAAGCCACTAGATTTAGGGAGTTTTCTCCTATCCACAAAAGGAAATTATGTTGAGGGACAAACTCTAGTCTATGCAAATGACTAGATATCACATAGTGATAAGTTACTTGATAAAAATCAGTCAGCTATGTGATCAAATTGCAGTAGAGGAATGGGTGAATGATGTTGAGTTATTGAATGTGGCATTGAATGGTTTCCTAGTGTTGTGGATCCATTCATCTAATGAATTTGTGTTAGAGAGAACTATCACTCATTTGTTAAGATATGGTATGCCTAAATCTAGGAGGAGATGAGGGAGCAACCAAAGGCTAAGCCCAACAAATAGGAAGAATGAGAGTTATTTGACAACATGAAAAAGTGGGACTCGGTGTTGCATGTAGAGTTTGAAGCCAATACCAAACATGTAACAAGGGGATTTGGGATAATTTCATTCCAACTTGCATAAGGAGGTGTGCTAAAAGTGGAGGACAAACTATGCATGCTAAAACTTAGGAGAATTATTCTTTCATTCTTACAATAGAGAATAAGGGGTTTGATGTAGCATTCTAGGATGGAAAAACATTGATTGGGGCAAAGGGATCTAACTTAGATGATCACCATGTCATTAGGGTTAGAGAGGGAAACATGTATAGGATATAGGCATAACCTATTTGAGTAATGGAAATAAGTAAATAGTGGCGGAGAAAAAGGAGTGGGAAGCTCCAAATATTGAGTAGTTTAGAGGTTGTTATCCATTAGGTTGAAGTGGGGAGGAGTGGTCAACATATCTTTCCAAGTATATCAAGAAGGTATTTTGGTATGATATGAACTTTCATGATGTTCAATAGTAATAGGCTTCTAGGAACAATTCCAAACGAAGCCGATATTTAAGAATGATTCCAAACCGGATGGAAATGAAGGCTTATTGTTTAGAGGGAGTAGTCATCGAATCCTCCCTCGCTAAGAAGAAGTGTTGATATTTGTAGAGTGCGTAGGTATTTATACACAAGCCTAAGTATCAGAGGATGTAGATGTCACCCAAATTCTCCTTGGGACACTTTCTCAAGTATTGAGTAAGTTGTTTTTGTAACGTAGCATAATTCTAACTTAGGAAAAGAACATAAGTAATTATGGTGTCTTTTCAGCTAAGGAATTGTAGGAAAACTAAACTATTTAACTTAGTGATCATGTTTTCACTTCAATTGTTGAATTTAAGTGTAGAAAGATCTAATATCATCCATCCATCACTTTGGAGATTAGAGTTATGGATTTATCTCAAGGAAAAGTTATAAATTCAAGTCTAAGGAGATGAGAAAAACACACCATATCGTGACACAATCCATTCTGAAAGAAATTTTCTCAATTGAGGAGTGAGATACTCATATGTTTTGGGTTTGAGGAAGGTGTAGGGGTACAACATTAGAGATCCAAATAATCCAAGTAGATTAAAACAAAACTAGGTCATGTTTTAATGGATAAGATACAATCTATTTTGTATTTGTAAATTTTTATGTTAGGCCATGATCTAAATTTGGAAGCCCAAGTAGGTATGGATTATTAATTTAATGAAGAATTGTCGGTTGGGAAGAATTTGTATGTGTCGCATGTGATTGATATTGGTTGTGTAAATGTGTTTCCGCTTAATAATTGTGTTAAGAACCTAGTTGTATTTTATTAAGTAGATAAATACTAATGTGGTAAGAACAAATTTTTGGTTGCTAGGTTCATAATTTAACATCTCATTACAACATATGGTAACAACTAAATTATACCATAAGTCTAGTAAAGAATATGAGAAATTGATACACTAATTTTCATTTGAAATATTAATATCAATAGACAACAACTAACTTAGAAGATTATTGAATATGTTTAGATGCTTTATCATTGAGTCTTTTTCCTTTATTCTCAAGTTATACAACTTTTTCCATAAGAAAATTTCGCTCGTCAGGGACATAGAGGGGTATAAAGTCCCTAAAATTTTCCATAATGCCTTATATGTATCTTATCCTAATATATTTATGATAATAAATCTAAGAAACAAAAATGAATTATGTTGTTTTATTTCTATCTAATATATTCTAGTCTTTTGTCGACATCCTCATCGATGCAATACCTATATCCACAGTGATTCACTCATCTCTATCCAACATCATATCTTCCAATTTGAGCTTCAACAACTCAAAACTCTACCCCTTGAATTTATCAATCCATATCTTTGAAATACTCACAATTTCCTTCCACCACAAGAATTGATTTCATAGAACTACCACTATAACAGGGCCTACCATAGGTCTTGTTGGAATTCTAGTGTTAGCATTGATGTCAACAAGCTCTTGGTGTTGTTGTTCATATGCATGTATGATGAGTTCTTGGTGTTGGATGTTTCGTAATGGTCTTGTTAGTTGGAATTGATTTCAAAATACCTGTGACTAGACCAAGTGGCGATGATGTTGTGGCTATTGAGGAGATGGATTCTAGTCATGTTGAGTTGGTTGGAGATGCTACTATTGCAGGAGGTTGGAGAGGTTCTCTTGGTGCTGCATATGTCTCTACATGTCTTGGATACATTGCATTTGTTGCTACATGTGTTAAATGTAATTTCTTGCGTTGGAGGTGCTTCTACAAGTTATGGAGGAATTTGTATGCCTTGATGTTTCTACTACAAGAGTTGGTGATGCTACTACATGTATTGGAAATGTTTCTATAGGTGTTAGATATGCTATGTTTGCTTCCTGAGGAGCTGGAGGTGTTGGTATTGGTGTTTAAATTTGAAGAATAGGTCTTTCATGTTCGTAAATTGTTCTTTGCCTATTTAATCGGTTGCAGACGAGTTGCCAAGGCTTGGACAAGTGTTCACGTGCTGGAGAAGATGATAGAAAATATGGAAGAGGTTTAGAGGTAAGAGGTTGATTATTTTACTGAGATTTAGCCCTAGTCGCATGCACATAGGTCTATTAGAGTGGTTGGAATGCTCGAGTCGCATGGAGGCCAGCTCAAGGGAGCGTTTATTGCCCCAATCGACTTCAGACTATGTCAAGGGTGTGGATGGAGGATTTCTTGATATTTACTCTACATTTCTTGTGTTTTTGATATAATTTTTGGTTTATGGAGACATACTTGATTGAAACTTTGTGACTTATGGTCCAGAAGTTGATCAAAGTTGAAAAGATCAAAAGGAAAGTGGAGTTAGTGGCTTGATAGAGCAAATGAGTTGAATACGGATCTAATATAGGATATGAACAAAGTTGCGATGCCTAGTAGTTCTAAGTAATTATTCAATTGAGCACTTGAGTTCACCTACATATTAGAGAAAGCTCATTGTGAGTTGATTTCTTGTCTAGTTAATTTGTGTAAGTTTTCTTGTGGAGAAGAGTCTATAAGATGCATGTTTCTCTAGTGCAGAATTTATGAAGCAGTGTGCAGATGTAGCAACAGTTTGCTAAACTTTATTTCATCCATTACATTATGTAGTGAGTGAGATGCTGATGAGTGATTTGGAGTAATTTTTTTGAGGATATTGTGTTGGATCTTGTGTGGAGTTTTTGATTGCAGCTTGTGCTACAAATTGGCTATTTGATTGAGGTTTAATGCTACGTTGTTGCAGTGCTCATTTTGAGCAAGATTTAAGAGTCTGGTTTGAAAATATATGAAACAAGGCTCACATGGACAAAGTGAAGGCATGGAGACTTTGACGATACAGTGATTGGAGGATTCAGTAGATGGAAAAGTTTTCTTTGTCTAATAGTGGTTGGATAGTTCGGTAGAAATTGAGTGAGGCTCATTATTCATGATAGTACTAGCATATCAGAGTCTACAGAGTTGTTGTTAGTTTAGAATTAATCAGTCGAGGATCATTGATCGTGGTGGCCTTCAATGAATTATAGTCCATAAATTCTAGAGAGAAACAATTACTTGTCTCATGGTGTCGGCATAGTGTGAAACAAGTCGAGTCTTTTAGCTCATCAGAGTGAGTTGATCCATGTATAATTTTCTAAATAATAAATGAAAGAATTTCACAGGGCAACAACAATAGGGTGGTGTTTTTCCCGGGATGGGTTTTCCACTAGAAACACTTGTGTCCATTGTGTGATTGCTTTCATGGTTTCTAATTTATGTTTGGTGCACTAATCTATAATTATGTGTTTTATTTTATGCATGTTAAATATTAAATAATTGGATAAAACGTTTTTAAGTGCTCACACTACTGATTCACCCCCACTCGCAGTAGTGATCTAGTTTCCAATAGGTCCAATCAAAACCCCTTAGACATAAAAGAGTTCCCTTGAATCCAAAATCACTTTAATACCAAATGTAGGTTTTAAACCCATACAATTAATTTATGCTAAAATGATTCTGCATAAAATAGAAAATATGGAATGAAAAATACACATATAAACAAATACATTTAACCCTAGAAGCTCAAAATAAGAAACTAGGAAGATATTTAGTATATTAATATTTATAATATTACAATATAATAAATATAGAACATCAAATCCTAAACGACCATTTCATTTAACATGGATTAGAATTCAATTGTAATTCCTTAATTTAAACTATAAAACAATGGGATAAACCACAATGCACACACAAAATCTCTTAAAGAGGAAACTGTGTGATTAAAGACACCAAAAATCGATGCAAAAAACTGCTGATTTTTTTTTTTCCAGGGGTGCTTCTCCCGAGCTCCTGTGTAAGCGTGCTTCCCCCCTCATGTGACCCCTCATTGTAGTTGTAACAACACATAGTGCATGCAGGTATTCTGACAGAGAATATGACACATACCCATCAAAAGAAACAATATTGATGGAAGGATTTGAAAATGTCTTTTGTTGGGGTAATCAAATACCACTAAGGAATCTCACCATTATGATGATGTAAAAAAGAATCTTATTTTTCCTAGAGGTATAATTTTCATTGAACATTCAAAGAATGAAAAACTTATTAAGTGGAAGCATGGTCATATCGATAGATTCACTTAGACAAAGACATATCATTATTTTGATTATGAGATTGCACGTCTTGAAGGGGGATTACTATATTTTATAAATCTATTGGATAAAAATTTGAAACAACATATCCCCCTTATGAATATTCAATGAATTCATCATATTAGGAAAATCGATTGGATGATATGACTAAGAGGTTTGGAAGGTTGATTCTAGAAGGAAATGTAGCACTGTCTCAATTATTGGAGCAACCTAGTACATTGGGTCATAAGGGTCCACCAAAATGGCTCATCAAAACACTCAAAAGTGTTCATATCGTTGAGGTTAGAAACAAATTAGTCATAGCCTCCAATAGATAATATGGAGGTCATCTATATAATTTTGATTCAAATGATGTTGATGATATGGATGTTTCATATGATTGTGAATTTAAGTTATCTACTAATTTTAAACTAATTTGAAAAACTTGCTTCACATGATGAGTGTAAAAAATAAATGCACAAGTATGGTTCTCTCATAAAAAATGCGACGTGGAATTTTATGGAACCTCTATTTGAACCCAATCCAATTGGATCCAAGTGGTTCAATAAGAACAATTATAAAATAAACAGTTCACTTTAAAAAAATAAAGTAACAGTCATGGAAAAGGATTTTCGAAAGACATGAGGTGTTGATTATGACACATTTGCCCCCATAGTAAAATGGGCCACCATTCATACTCTCTTTTCCTTGGCAACATAGAATGGATAGAAATTTCATCAAATGGATGTGAAGACTACTTTATTGAATGTATCTTTGAAAGAGAATGTCTTCATGTCTCAATTGAAAGATTTTTCAATTGTGAAGGGATGAAAATAAAAAGTATGTATACTCATCGAATCCTTATATGGCTTGAAGCAAACATTGTGAGCCTCATATAAAAAATTAATTATCTTCTGAAATTAAATTTCATGAACTTTAAACTCAATGATGCAACTCTATTTGTTAAGAAAGTTTGAAAAACTACTATATACCTTGTCATGTATGTAGATTACTTTTTGATGATAGGGGAAAATGAAAGCCATATTGCATCCATAAAGAAAGAGATGAAGAAAGGGTTTCAGATGAAAAATGTTGGAGATATTCACTATTACCCAGGCATTGAAGTGACTCAACATCCAAAATGCATATTCACCCCTAAAGAAATACATTGGAGAATTGTTGAACAAGTTTAGCATGGTTAACTCAACGACTATTATGTTTGATTCAACCTTGTACATTTCACATGTAACCCCAACAAACTTAACATGATTTAATTTCTTGAGACCTCATTAAACTTTAGCATAAGAAAATATACCTATTAAACTAGCCATTGAGACTCCCAAATTTCCCTAAACTAACTACAACCCATAACTCACCATCTTATAGAATCACTAAAGTGATAAATATATCAAACATATAAATAAAATGAATAGAGAAAAAATCACACTTGTGGCAAGAGAGAAAAATGAACTTTGTATTCAATAAATAAAAACATGTCTTCTTAAGGGAATGGGGAAAGATGGTATGTACTTTTTTCAATTAATTTATTTTTAATATTAAAAGTACTTTAACATAATTTATTTGTCTGGAGTAAATCCAAATCATAAAAGAATTAACATAAAATTTTAATTATACAAATATTATTTTGTGTGAAGTAAATCCAAATCATAAAAGAATTGACATAAAATTATAATTATACAAATACCTTTTTTTAATGATCATTTTGAAAAAAAAAACATTATATTTTATTTTTAAATTGTCAATTTTGTTTTAAAAAATATAATATAGTGAAAATAAATTAATTAAATTTTATAAGTTCAACCTCATCATTTCCTAATGAAATCATTTTACAAATCAATGTGTGTAGTTCCCTCATCTTTTGCTTATCTAATTATTCAAATAGTATATCCATAAGTAATTCCCTCATCTTTTTCTTATCTAATGAATTTAAATAGTATATTAATAAGTTTAGTAATCTTTATCTTCTACATATATAATAAAAAAACATTTTACATTTGGCAAAAAAATTATATTACAATATTCACATGACATATATAAAATTCAAAAAATTATAAATATGAACTTCCAAATTTTTATTATAGTAGATAAAATACAATTTGTTCTTTTTTAATAATCACTAATTTTTAAACACTTATAAAAAAATTTGTAACAACAATGCCTCTTTTATATATTTATGAGAATATTATTTAAAACATTTCTTTGAATATGTTTATCAAATTATATTAATATTAAATATTTAATTTTTGTTTGTTTGTTAAGTAATGTGAGTCCTGTGGTAACTGGCACGCTTAACCTATAGCTTGAAAAGTTGCAAACTGACTGTTGGAAAAGCTATTAGGGAAACATTTAATTAACTTTTCCTCACTTGACATTTATTTGTGATATCATATTCTTATTGTTCTTGATTATTTTAATGTTTGTTATCATCAAATAAATTCCAAAACAATAAATATCACACCCATACAAAAAAGAACACAAGATATAGGCTCCAAGTGAAGGCAAAACCCCTCCAAGGGGAAAACCTGTAAAGAACTTCCCCTTTTATAGAATCAACATCAAATGAGACTTACAAGACCAAATCCTAGACCAAGGATACCACCAAGGACCAAGCCAACCAACATTCCTCCTTCTTTAATGCCAGGAAAGAAGGATATCCTTTACATCTCATCAACAAATTCTACAACTTCTTCTTGAATTTTTCGGACTTGTTGCATGATACGAAACCTAGGCCTCTTGCACATGTGAGATGCTATAAAGATAATACATATTTCTAAACATAATAGACCTTGAATCCTTATTTGCTAGGCTCTTCCATCCTTCCTAAGTCTTTCACATGTCTCATTCAATTTCGGATCAAAGCCAAAAGGTGATTCGTTGTTCTCTTTAAATGAGGTTGAATCTCTTCTTTCTATAGCCTTTCCAAGAGGCTCTGTTAGCCCTTTTCAGGCCAACTTCTTGCTAGCTTGTCGAGTTGGTCTTGGGAGCCTTCTAGACACTTCCAAATATACAATATTTTTTCTTTTCTTGATACGAATGCCAGGAAGGTTCTTTTACATAATGACAATGGCACTTTGACTCATGTAAACCACAGGAGAGATAATGACAAATATTTTTATCATGAAATCAATGCTTTTATAAAAATAATTATTTTTTTTGTTCTTGCATCATTTTCTTTCTCCATTTTATAGATACATGAGTCAAATCATAATTGTGAAGACCAAAACTAGTTACATTTCCTAACAATCCCTCTTCATTAGGGAGGTATTCATAATTTTCTAACTGGTACAAGGACACTAGTCTCTTTGAAAAGTTCTCATCAGAAGAGTTGGATTGGTAAGTCATCTGTAAGCATCAATATTATAATCAACCAACATTGTTTATGAGGCCTAACTAGACAAGCTCAACTTCATTTACAGAATTATGTTGGGAGGCTTTACATGTGATACTCATTAGCTATAAGGAACATACCCCATTGAGATGTTCACTTGGTATGTCCTTTCAGGACTATTCTTATCTTGGATTTCCAAACATGAATCGTTAAAGAATATCGGTTCTCCCTGACCACTCTTATCCTGGACACTTTCCGTATCCTCAAAGAGTGTCAGTCCCCTTCCTTTCTTGGTTGTTCTATCCTGAAGGAAATTATAGATGCTTATCTAATCCTCCACCATTCTCTCTCCAAGGCCTTCACTTAGACTTATCGTGATTAGTCTTAGTCAAGTGAATGACACATGAATAAGCAAATGCTTATGTGATGTCCAACATCACTCCCTCTCTCCCAAAGAGGACATCCTTGTTCTCCTTTTAATTAGAGAATAGAACCATGCTCCTATTCAAGGAGACTCCTTTACTCCCTCTCAAACCCAGAGGATATTCTTGACATCCTTTACTACTTGAGAATTCATAGAATTTTTCCATATTTCTTTCATCATAGTATCAGCTACTTGTTCTTGATATCTAAATGGCTCCCACTTTCATCTACATCTCATTATATCGAGTTTGCTTCCTTTTTGGGTATCCTAGAGCCATCTTCTTCCTTAATCTACGAAAGGTTCCAAGTCATCAGTCTTGAACACCACTTTCATCTTGTCATCATCACTGAAGGCATTATATTGAGCCTTCCTAAATTCAAGTTCATTATAGCTTCCTCGTAAAAGTGATCTTCTTTGACCTTCAGGTTATGTTCTTGCACTGCTACCTTTCAATCCCAAGATGAGTACATCTTTTATAGTTTCAAGGTATCAAATATTGAGCTTCCATTAACATTCTCCATACTATTGAACTTCCCTTAACTGTCATCATGTATTCATGCAACATATTTCCAAGTAGCAAAATAATATGTTAACTAGATAACCAAAAAAATATTAACATCAAACTTACCTCATCATGACAACTTTCTCATCATAAACATCCTCATGGTCCATCTCCACTCAAATATTCCTTCGTGCATCATAGTGCCCAAGGATCGACCTTGATTACCAAGTTACCATTTTCTTTTGGATATTGTACTAGATGTTGATCATTAATAAATATATTCTAGCGAGAAAATATTAGCATTTTATCCATTCTATAGTAAGTAAAATTTATCATCTTAGGCATCATATAACCAAATTAAACATTCACTATGCATATGACCAACCTTTCTTATAGTATTATATGAATCCTACCCAAAGGTTACTTTAAATATGCATTCTTAATCTTTCACAGAATCATCTAGTTATTTGTATCCTAATGAGCTTGCAACTTGACCAAATGCATTCCTTCATCCTTTCCAAAGTATTGTTTCCGGAAAATATGGAATATATACTAATCCTTGTCATAATGTTTTTTTTCAAGAACCTCCATAATAATGGTTCTTATAGGATCTTGAGAATCCACCTTACAAAAATCTCTTCCTCTAACATAATGTGAAACAATTAATGGATGAACACTTATGTAGAATGGTTCTGACAATTTTCATTCTTAAAGGAATAGATGATTTATTTCAAGAAATTTAAACAAGTAGACTTTAAATATGATACTATCGCATGCTTCCATCTATGATACCATACTTAGTCAAGTTTCTTCTACAAAATACAATGATGCATGCTTACTCCTTTGAACTTGTTAGCATCAATTCCTTCAAGGTCCTTACAGTTCCCTACTTCAATCATGCTCGCCATCTCCAAGGAGTCATCATCAAGTACGATAATTTATTTTCTTATTCCCTCCCTCTCATCTTTCTTTTACTTGCAATTTTTAATAGCAAGTACAACCAAGCAAAATGTACAAATACAAGAGCATGACATTTATTTTGTCAATCTAAGGTTTCCATGGTTTTCGCAGAGAGTAGAGTTCTAGGGTTCTCAAGTACAAACCCTAAATTCCTTGATATTTCCCTTAGAAACATCAACCCTAGGGTTTTTATGTCATACCCTAGGTTTCATCAAATTCCACCCTCGCTAGGTTTTACCAAGTATTAGATTCTTTTTGCAAACCGTAGATGTCAAAAGCTACGATTTCTATGAGGGGAAAATATGATTAGGGTTAGGGGTTTTCACTTAACTAGGGTTTTCCTATCCAAGACATATCTAGGTTTCACAATCCCTATCATGCAACACAAACCCTAATTCATTCAAGACCCTTTATCCATAAAACAAATATAAATACCTTACAAACTATTATGCATACCTTTTAAAGTATAATTAATATTTAGGGAAAAAAATTTTCCCGTGTAATCCCTCTATCTATGGCCAAACCTCCTTCATAAATTAGTGGCCTCCTTCTCTCTAAAAGCCTATGCAACTTGCTACCCTAGAAGACACTTCCAACACCTTTTTTAGGCCTACTTGACCCTCCCAATAGTTACCACAGGAGATCAGAATTTTCTTCATAGATATTTGTACCTCTCAAATCAATTCTTTGAGAAATTTTCTTTCAATGTTATCATAGATCTGCCCAAAATAACCTTTTTCAATAGATGAGATAACTACTTCTATAATCACCTCGAAACCCACAAACTTCTTGCATGGAAATTTGGACTAGTTCTAGAGGTTCATTCTCACTATAACAACTTTCCAAAACTAGGCTAGGATCCTTTTTCAGACTTCGAACTTTCATTCTATCACTTATTCACCTTGGAAGGCAAGCAACACGTTTCTTTTAGAAATTCAAACCAACTTTGATCTAAGCATGATACACTAAGGATTTTATTCTCCTATTAGGGAACCCATACCTTCTATAGGTCTACCCTAATTTGGCCATATTACATCTCCAAAATCAAGAAAAATCCTCCTACTTTATCCCCTTTCTCTGTGTTATACTCCAGGAACTCTTGACCTAAAATGAGTCTCTTTTTGTGTACCTCAGACCTCTTGAAATGAGCTTATGCATCCCTTCTAGATACCTCAGTAATTTTATATTCCAATCCGAGCATTGCGACCATCTCACCAATTGTTGTAATAAAAAATTAGTATGCAAACGAGGTCTCAGATGCTCATGAAATAGTTTAAAATACTATAGCCTTATTATTTCAAGTTTTTATTCATATAAAGGTGTCGAGATTAACCCTTTAAAACTCGACTGTTTTCCTCTTCGTATTATGCAAATAAAAAACCTCAAAAATAAGCTAAGATGTCTTTCTACCTTACTTTATTTTCCTGCTCTAATATGCGATTGTTTTAGATTGTATTCTCTAATGATCTATGCACTTATGGTGGTTTGTTTGGCCTTCAAGGCATTCACAAACAATCTCTTATTTTTGGCTTTCGGAGCATTGCAAAAACTCTTCTTGTGATCCTCTAGTTGCCCATACTCTTGACCTTAGCTCTGAAACCATGTTGGAAAATCCATTAGCGCAACATTTAATTTGATTTTCCTTACATGAAATTTACTTGTGATATTACATTATTATTGTTCTTGATTATGTTTATGTTTTTATCATGAAATAAATGCCAAAAAAATAAAAATCACAACCATACAAAAATGAACACAAGATATAGGCTCCAAACTAGGGAAAAACCCCTCAAAGGGGAAACCCATAAAGAACTTCTCTTCTTATAGAATCAACTTCAAAGAATACTTCCAAGACAAAATCTTAGACCAAGGCTACCACCAACAACCAAGCCAACTAACCTCGATCCTTTTGTAATGCAATTGGAGAATAATAGCCTTTACATACCATCATAAAAAGTCTGCAAAACCTTCCTGAAGTTTTTAGACATGTTGCATGACCATAAACCTAGCCCTCTCGCATGTGTAAGCTTCTACAGAGATAATATAGATTTTTGAACATAATAGAGCTTGACTCCTTCTTCCCTAGGCTCTTCTAGCCTTCTTAAGACTCTCACATGTATCCTTGTTAGGTTCTAACCCTAACCCATTTATTTATGTAATAATTCGAAGGGGCCTCATCATAATCATAGTTAGTTATTTGATTCAATAAAACCCATAAGCAATTATTCGCATTAATAATAGTTGTAAGGGGTGACCCACATTATAGAAAAGGGACCACAATTAGTTAAAAACAAGCCATAGTTAATAAATAAAGTGGTTAACCCATATTATGCAAGGGACCACGAGTATTTAGGGTTTTGGATGTCATCAAGCTACAAAAATTCTTATATAAGATGGGAAGAATCATCGATTTTTATTGTAATTGAGCTATGCTCTGTTGGAGGTTTCACCCTCAAAGAGCCAAGTGAAAATTGTAGTATTGTTATGAATAATAAAATATCTTTGTAGCTTGTCTCAATTCATATGATATTTATGTGTTTTTGGAAATATTGTTTCATATTTCTAGCATTCTGTTGTTCTCATAGGTCAAGTGCATGTTATTAGAGCACTTTCTAGTGCTAGTTGTACCTCAAATTTTGGCATTTTTTCTTTTTCTTTTTAGGCTAGAGACGTGTTCCAACATATTTAAACCACAAGATTTGTTGTTGATCACATAAACCGATATATTTTGGGAGGCATGCACTTAGGAACTATAATAGGTTGTCATGCTTTTTGGACTACCTTGTAACTCCTTTCTTTACCACTTCAAGTAGTAGTGCATTAGATAGAACCACACTCAGACTAAAACCATGCACAAACTGCACTGTCACATACCCTTGGGTATATCAGAATCCCCCCGTGGGGTACCTGAAACCTAACGTTAGATAAGTCATCAACCATATTTCTACCACAATACACTGAGGATAACACTTAGGGATATTACTCGCACGTATAGAAGGGTAGTCGGGTAATACAACTAAGGGTACAGTCGCTCCTCCTTAGTTGGTGCTCTAAAATATTGGGGCAAGTACTACTATTGGACCCCTATGTATATCGTGATATGTAGCATATGAAAATCCTGTGTGACCATAGTTCCTTCAATTATATGAATATCACCCCCCTCGCCCCCCCCCCACTTTTTGTCCAGCTTAGATCCAACAGCTAGGGTTCGACCATTGCTATACATGTGAGATATAGAAATTGGGGTTTCGTCATCGTTGTACATATTAGGTTCAACAGTTTGTGTTTTCACAACTCAGATTAGAATCTTTGTGCAATGAGGGTTTTAGTCACTTTAGTATCGAGACTTTTGGGTTTCTGCTACTACAATTTAACCCCGATTTTCGTAGGATTTTGGCAGTATCAATAATTTTGGATTTCAGTCACTGTAGTATTGATCAACTAGGAGCAAAAATCCTTTCAGAGTAAAAGAATTTTTCTGGGCTCATCATGGGACACTTGCAAGAGACCTAGCCCATAAAATTCAACATGATTAGTTGATCGCAATGCTACCATTCACCTATAAGTCCCCCAATTTTCATGTGGTCCCAATTTTTTCCCGACACAACTTAAAGTGAGCCACATCACTAGAATTATAATCTTGCCCTCTTTCCAACCATACTACTCTTACGTAATTTCAAAATTTGACCAGGGCTAATGTATGCACAGTACCAGGTCTCAAGTTATAGATGTAGAGAAAGTTGAAGCCCTCGAGAAAAAAATCAATGACTTCGAGACATCCTTTAATGACAAAATAACAATAGTAGTACAATAATACTTGAGGACATATCACTAACCCAAGAGGGGATAACACAATGTTGTTTCCCACATCGAAGGAGAATCCAACCATCACATTCATTTTCATGGAGGTCACCAATATTCGAGCCACCAGACACCCAAGCTAGACATGTACAAATTTGATACCTCTAACTTCATAGTATGGGTGGCACAAATGGAACAATATTTCCACCATAGTAATATCTGGGATGATGACACAAAAATACATGTGGGAGATATTTACTTGGACCAAGAGAGATGGTAGTGGTGGTAGTGGCATCACAAATGCTATCTAGGGAGGCAAATTTGGAACATGTTCTCAAAAGAAATTTGGGACCGCTTTGATTGGGAATCTTACTTTCTATTTCATCTCACTAAGCTCAGGAAAATGGGTACATCACGTGACTACATTGCAACCTTTGAACAATTGTCCATCAGGACTAAAGAACTAAGAGATGCCTTTTACTTGGAATGTTTCATCAGTGGTCTAAATAAACCCATCCAAGCCCATGTCTGAATTCATCACCCAACTACTTGGTTGGAAGCATACAAAAAGGCCTTAGATGTAGAAGTCACTTTAAATTCCCATTCCAATTTTCCAAATTTCATTACATGCACATGTCCCACCAAAACTACGAGCCCCACCCAAACAGTTTAGGTAAAAGAGTTGTTGCCAAAATAAATGGCTCAAAGAAGGAAATAAGGACTCTACTACTACTGTGATGAAAAATACTCCTTGGGACATGAATGGAAGGAATTAAATTCTTTCAAATTGACACTACTGAAAAGAATTTTTCTGATGAAGCTACATCCACTGAAATTCCTAAGGAGGAAGAGGGTGAAAAAAAAACAACCTTGGACACTGATAGTACAAATATGCCGGATGAGCCAGTTATCTCACTCCATGACCTGACCAACATTTCTTCTCCCCAAACTGTCAAAATTCGAGGTTTTAGTAATCATCTGCTAGTGGTGGTGTTGGTTGATAGTGGTAGAACACATAACTTTGTCTATAAGAGAGTAGTAGAAGTCGTTCATTGTTTTGTCAGGGTGGTATCTAATTTCCAAGGATTTATCGCTGATGGGGGGACCATGAAATGTGAAGAATGCTATGAAAATATTAAGCTTCAAATGGGGGATTATCACCTCAAAACCCAGATGTTTGCTTGAAATGGGTGGTTGTGACATTGTCCTTGGTGCTATATGGCTTCGCACACTGGTCCCTATCATAATGGAATTCCATGAGTTATATGTGAGCTTTAAGCAGAATGACCACACTTATACACTGTGGGGACTCTAGGCAGGTGTTCCTACAATCATTAGCTCGCATCGAATGGAGAAGATTTTAAAAAGTAGTTTTCATGGGATAGTAACACAGTTTAATGCCATCCATGCCATCGAATCCACTCCTCCTAAAATTCATTTGATATGCAACAAGTATTAGATCACCACTAGTGGGTCTTTTACAACATCCATTTTCTCGTGAGTACCCAACCACCAAATGCCCGTCCCTATCGATATCTTTTTGTACAAAAGAATAAAATTGAAAAAATCATCAAGCAAGTCCTCGAAGCTAGTGTTATTCGTTCCAAAATCAACCACTATCCATCTCAAGTGGTCATTATTTCAAAGAAAGACGGTGAATGACGCATGTGTCCAAACTTTAGGGCCCTCAATAAGCTCACTATCGAGGACAAATTTCCTATTTCAGTAGTTGATGATCTGCTTGATGAATTGCACGGTGCCAAATTTTTTACCAAGTTGAACCTATGCTTAGGCTATCACCAAATACAGATGAAGGAAGTGACATTCCCAAGACAACCTTCCGAAATTGTGAAGGACATTATGAATTTATGGTCATCCCATTTGATCTCTATAATGCCCCATCCACTTTTCAGAGCCTCATGAACCACATTTGGAAACTATATATTAGAAAACTTGTCTTGTTATTTTTTGAAGACATTCTCATTTACCACATAACATGGGACACAGACCTTCAGCATGTTGACCACGTATTGTAACTGCTCCAAGGTCATAAATTATTTGTTAATTTTAGGTATGTTCTATGCACGAGAAATTTATTTCAATTTCTTTTCCACATTAGCAATCACATCAGCATAAAGTAAACTGCAGATAGAACATAAATATAAATCGCAGAAGACAAGCCAAGACAAGAGGACAGAAGATGTGGCGCTAGCCAGGGACAAACCCTAATGTGGGGAAACCCTTGATCAATTCTTCTTTCATGTTCTTCAAAGTTCAACAGAGAAAGTGAGAAAGATAGTACATTTACAATAGAAGTTAACCACTTTGACTTTTGATATCAGCATGACATCAGTTGAAGACATATTGCTTCAATTGATTCTCTAAGGTGACTCGTTCACCTATCATAGTGTTGCGTCTCCTCTATTTGCTGCACATTATCGTGTGACACCTTGCTATACTGTCACATGTGTTGAACCTTGATGACTGAGATGCTCTCATCTTAATGTTGCTCATCATGCTGAAACTTCCATGGTCTTATTCATCATCAAGCTACCCATGCTCATGATCTCATTCATTATTATGCTCCCCATGCTCATATCATCATGTTGCTTATTATGTTGCCCATGATCTCATACATCATGCTGCCCATACTCATATCATCATGCATCATTATGCTGCCCATGCTCATATCATCATGCTTATTATTATGCTACTCATGATCTCATACATCATGCATCCTTCCTTAAGAGACAAATGCTTCGGCTGTTTCGGCAGTTCCCGATAGTTTCGGCTTTTTCGGTAGTTCCGGCTTTTCTAGCAGTTCTGGATTTTCTGGCATTTCTGGCAGTTCTAACATCTCCGGCTTTTCCGGATTTTCCGGCTTTTCTAACTTTTCTGACTTTTCTAGATTTTCTGGTATTTCCAGCTTTTCCAGTGTTTCCAGATTTTCTAGCAGTTCTGGCTTTTACGGAAATTTCGGATTTTCTGGCAGTTCCGGCTTTTTTAACTTTTCCAGTAGTTCTGGCTTTTCTGAATTTTCCTGCTTTTCTGGTAGTTTGGGATTTTCCGGATTTTTCGGCTTTTCCTTAGGATCGCTTTTCCTTAGGATCACTTCTCCTACTAAAACCCAAAGACGAGTATAGAGAGGAAGAGATCCAAGTGTGTATAGAAAATCCTTGAAGTCCTCTTCTATTTATACTAAAATGTAGAGGTTTAATAGACATGACTGTTGGGCTTCTGAGCCTACATAAGTTGCTGGCCAACTTAAGAATTTGTCCATAACATAAATATATTCATAACTTCATAAATACTTATCGTAATCGGATGATCATTTAGATCAATCCTACACCTCTCAATGAGAGGGATCCAATAAAAATATCAACTGCCATAAATAATATGACCCACATTGAGTTTGGCCCTACTTGCCAATTTTAACACTCCCTCTCAATGAGGGAGAACTCCATCCACTGATCCATATGTCCAACTGTACTATCTCTGCCATCAGTTCCCTGCACTGCTCTGCTTAGCTCTACTTAGCTATGTTCAGCTCTGCTAGCTCTACTCAGCTCTACTAGCTCCGCGCAGCTTGCTGGCTCTGCTCTGCTATGTTGGCTCTGGTAGCTCTACTCAGCTCTGCTGGCTCAACTATGCTTTGCTCAACTCTGTTGGCTCTGCTAGCTCTACTAAGCTCTGTTGGCTCTGCTCTTCTCTACTCAGCTCTGCTCATCTCTGTTGGCTCTGCTTTGCTCAACTTAGCATTGATGAACCATAAAGAAGAAGAATTGATCAAGAATGTGTCATACCATTCTCCACTGGCCCAAAGTTAGTCTCAGAGTGTGTACCATTAGTCCCAGAGCAGTCCTCAACCAACCCGAAGTCAATATCATAGTAGGTACAACTCCTACCACTGGTCCTAGACTAGTACTCTACTGAATCGAAGCCAGTCTCAGAGTATGTACCACTGGTCCCAGACCAGTCCTCAACCGGCTCGAAGTCAGTGTCATAGTGGGTACAACTCCTACCATTGGTCCTAGACCAGTACCATTGATCCTAGATCAATGAAGGTCATCCTAGCATAGGGAGTACGGTAGATATAGCGATGCATCCATCGGTACTACTATGGTCCCTATCATCATTTTCCTGCTCATTGATCAGATGAGAGGTACTTCCCATGAGTCCCAGACTTCATGGGTAGGATGCCTCGATAGGAGAACTTAATCAATCTTGTCCTCACAGCAGAACTAATCATCCTGCTACTCAATCACCATGGAGAACACATCATCCAGGCCTCACAAAAGAAATAATCATCCTACTACATAATCATCATGGTTAACACATCATCCAGACCTCACATGAGAACTAATCATCCTGCTACACAATCGTCATGGAGAACACATCATCTAGACCTCACAGGAGAATTAATCATCCTGCTACACAATCTTCATGGAGAAGACATCATCCAGACCTCACAGGAGAATTAATCATCATGTTACACAATCATCATGGAGAACACATCATCCAGACCTCATAGGAGAATTAATCATCCTGCTACACAGGAGATCGAATCATCCTATCCCACAAGAGAGTGAATCATCTTGTCCCACAAGAGAGCGAATCATCTTGTTCACTGGAAAGTGAATTATCCTCTCCACAGGAGAGAAAATCATCCTTTCCCACAAGAGAGTGAATCATCTTGTCCCACAAGAGAGTGAATCATCTTGTCCACAGGAAAGTGAATCATCCTGTCCACAAGAGAGCGAATCATCCCATCCCAGTGCACACCACCAGGGGAGGGTGAGTCACCCTGTGGTTGTATGTTGCTCCATTAAGAACCACAGGCCCCAAGAGCTCCCAGAGCTCAATTTATACAACAAGTAGGATCCTTGTACAAGGGTCTCTTGACAACTCCAAGTTGTTCGGGAAAATCACAGATTTGATCTTTCCCCCGGGGTTTAGACAAAGTGTAGCAACCTGTACATCATCTCATAGCGATGGAGCTTCCTTACTCATAGACTTACCATATCCCAGATAAGGTAGTATCTGATATCTATCTGTTGGAGCAATCGTTGAATATGGGATTCCTCAATAATCGAATCGCACCTCTGGTTGTCATAGAGAGTCATAGTGGTACAAATATCTCACTTGAAGAGCTTCCCCAACCAGGTAGCTTCATACGATATCATACTCATAGATATGTATCTAGTCTCAATGGTGCTTATAACAACCAAATTCTGCTTCCTACTCATCCATGATATTGAAGCAGAATCCAAAGAGAAACAACACTAACAAGTGCTCTAGTGATCCTCCACACATCCTGCCCAATCATCATTCGAATAATCATGCAGTTTCATATTTCCGACAATGTATCTCAATCCATGAGAGGTTGTACCTTGAAGACATCTCAGAAGATTCTTGGCACCAATCCAGTGAGGTTCAACCAAATATGAGCTCACCATGCTAACTTCAAAACATATGTGCGAACGGAAGTTCACCAAGAACATCAACATGAATGATTTTATGAGATTCAGTGGCATTTCCAAAATCTGGTCTGACATCACTACCATATAACTTCTGAAAGTTAAGATCCTCGAGGTAGTCACAGGCTTGCAGTTCACCATTCCACATCTGGAATCCAACTCCCTCTTACTTCTGCAAATGAGAGGGTCTGCACCTATTAGAAATAGGTTATCCTCATAAGGTCCTGGTATGAAAGGTCTATCATCCACAACCTTTGGATGGTTTGGATCTATTTCACTCCTAGTGAATCTCAGCTTCATCAAACAACTATCAATCCTCTGATACTACACCTAGGGTGTTTTTCTTCAAGCCATAGAGGGCTTTCTTCCACATGTATGCATGAGGTTCCCGTTCATGAATCTCTAACTCCACTGGTTGTTCCAAACTTGTGGACCTCCTACATGAGGGGAATGGTTCCCTTGTAAGATTTTCCTTCCGTACATCTCAGACATGTACCTTCATGCTCTTTTTGAATTCAGGCATCCCGGTCACTATCTGACTCATAGAACTCCGATGTTGAGTTAATGGACATGGTCCCCAGTGGACTTGATACAACCTTGAACTCTAAAACATATTTGAAAAATATATTTTCAAACTCATACTTTTCCATCGATGAGTTCCACCTTGAAACCTCAAACTTCCATTTCTGAGATGGACACTAGGTTCTTCTTGCGATCAGGTACATAAAAGAGATTCTAGGCTTCCTTGCTTTCTTTGAAGAGTTGACCATTTCCTTGATGACCTGCATTACTTATCATTCCTCTGATCATTGAAGATGTCCTTGGAATGATTTTTATCTTCATCAAGAAATGTGTCTCTGCTATTCGGACACTCCTTTGCATGATGGCCGAACTTATTGCAACCAAGTAATCTGCCTTTCCTTCCACCCTTAGATCTGAACTTCCCAATGAAGTGATCTTCTGTTGTGCCATTCTGATAATATTTTATGCTTCCACTTCACCCTTGGCAAACTTAGAAGAGAGATGTGGAACTCATTGATCCTTTTCTCTTGTCCCTATTGTCTTTGGTGATTGCTCTTTCACTCTTGCTTAGGCATTGTCTTCACCTCAGCTCTGATACCATGTTAATTTTAGTATGTTCTATGCTAAAGAAATTTGTTTCAATTTCTTTTCCACATTATCAATCACATCAGCATAAAGTAAACTATAGATAGAACATAAATATAAATCGCAGAAGACAAGCCAAGATAAGAGGACACAAGATGTGGCGCTAGCTAGGAACAAACCCCAATGTGGGGAAACCCTTGATCAATTCTTCTTTTATGTTCTTCAAATTTCATCAGAGAAAGTGAGAGAGATAGTACATTTACAATAGAAGTTAATCACTTTGAATTTTGATATCAGCATGGGATCAGTTGAAGACATATTTCTTTAACTAATTCTCTAAGGTGACTCATTCACCTATCATAGTGCTGCATCTCGTCTATTTGCTACACATTACCGTGTGACACCTTGTTGTACTGTCACATGTGTTGAACCTTGATGACTGAGCTGCTCTCATCTTCATGCTGTATCCTCCATGGTATTATTCATCATCAAGCTGCCCATGCTCATGATCTCATTCATCATTATGCTGCCCATGCTCATATCATCATGCTGCTTATTATGCTTCCCATGATGTCATACATCATGCTGCCCATACTCATATCATCATGTATCAATATGCTGCCCATGCCCATATCATCATGTTGCTTATTATGCTGCCGATGATCTCATACATCATGCTTCCTTCCTTCGGAGATAGATGATCCGACTATTTCAGCAGTTCCCGGTAGTTCTGGCTTTTCCGGAAGTTCCAGCTTTTCCGGCAATTTCGACAGTGCCGACATTTCTGGCTTTCCAGTTTTTCTAGTATTTCTGACTTTTCCGGAATTTCCAGATTTTTAAGTAGTTCCAGCTTTTCCAGCAATTTTGGGTTTTCCGACAGTTCCAGATTTTCTGGCTTTTCCGACAATTCTGGCTTTTCCGGCTTTTCTTGCAATTCTGGCTTTTCTAGCTTTTCCGGCTTTTCCTTAGGATCTCTCCTCCTACTAAAACCCAAAGAAAAGTAGAGAGAGGAAGAGATCCAAGTGTGTATAGAAATGACTTGAAGTCCTCTTCTATTTATACCAAAATGTAGAGGTTGAATAGACATGACTGTTGGGCTTGTGAGCCTACATAAGTTGCTAGCCAACTTAACAATTTGTTCATAACATAAATAAATTCATAACTTCATAAATACTTATTGAAATTGGATGATCTTTTAGATCAATGCTACACCTCTCAATGAGATGGATCCAATAAAAATATCAGTTTCCCTAAATAATATGACCCACATGGAATTTGGCCCTAGTTGCCAATTTTAATAGTACCCAACTGCCAAATGTCCACCCCTATCGATATATTTTTGTACAAAAGAAGAAAACTGAAAAAATCATCAAGGAAGTCCTTGAAGCTAGTGTTATTCGTTCCAACATCAGCCATTATCCATCTCAAGTGGTCATGATTTTAAAGAAAGACAGTGGATGACGCACGTGTCCAAACTTTAGGGCCCTCAATAAGCTCACTATCAAGGACAAATTTCCTATTTCAGTAGTTGATGATCTGCTTGATGAATTGCACAATGCCAAATTTTTTACCAAGTTGAACCTATTCTTAGGCTATCACAAAATACAGATGAAGGAAGTGACATTCTGAAGACAACCTTTCGAAATCGTGAAGGAAATTATGAATCTATGGTCATGCCATTTGATCTCTATAATGCCCCATCCACTTTTCAGAGCCTCACGAACCACTTTTTGAAACAATGTATTAGAAAATTTGTCTTGTTATTTTTTGAAGGCATTCTCATCTACCACATATCATGGGAATCAAACCTTTGGCGTGTTGACCAAGTATTTCAACTGCTCCAAGATCACAAATTATTTGTCAAATTATACAAGTGTTCCTTTGGCATGGAAGAAGTAGAGCATTTGGGGCACATTGTGAACCGTGAAGTAGTGAGGGCTAATTCGAAAAATATTCCGGAAATGAAAGATTGGCCCCAACCAAAAGCCTTGAAGAGTTTGAGGAGATTCTTACCAATTAGAGGAAATTTGTTTTTAAATAATTAACATTGAATTTTCATGTCATACTATGTAAGCCAATCAAAATCGTTTAAAACTCAAAAGAGATACATCTGTGACTAGGAACTGACAACTTTTTTAATAATATAATTTACCTAATTTAAGTGTGAATGGTGCCTAAGTGACCAAAAACTACATTAAATATTAAAGGTAAAATTAATATCTTACTCTATCAAACTTATAATAATATTGAGAATATTTTTAATGAAGGGTAAAATATGGGTTGAGTGTGTTTTTAATGACGCATAACTAACTTAAAATTTAAATTAGTTACGCATCGTTAAAAAACACTCTCAACGCGTATTTTACCCTTCATTAAATACACACACACACACACACACACACACACACACACATATATATATATATAAGTGCATTCCTTTGGGTAATTTAAATTTAACTTTAAAATTTACTTTTTTAATTTAAATCGTATTAATTAAATATAAAATATATATATTGTTATTTGATAAAAGTGACATTTTATTTGGGTGATTTAAATTCAAATTCAAATTTAATGTAAATATTAAATTTGATTTTTTAATTTAAATTTGCGTAATTTAAAGTTAAATTTAAATTTAATTTAAATTTTAAATTTATTTTTTCCAATATAATTTTATTAAATCTTGTGCTAATACATTAATTTAAATATAAAATATATTATCGTTATTTTGATAAAATCTATTTTGATAAACGTGACATTTACTTGGGTAATTTTGACAAAAGTAAAATAATAAAAATGATATATTAAAAAATTGTCTACATGGAATTATTTTATTAGTTTCATAATTTTTTCTTACGTGGCTATTTTTGGGTTGAAATGTCCTCTAATCGGGTCTCACAGACTACTATCACAAATTTGTTAGCCATTATAGACACATTGGCCAACCCCTCACTAATATTCTCAAGAAAAAATCATTTCTCTAAACTGACACAACTCAGTAGGCCTTCTTTGCTCTCAAACAAGCCATGTGCTTCACTACAGTATTGGCACTCCCAAGCTTCACAAAACCTTTTGTGATTCAATGTGATGCATCAGGTAAGGGCATTAGTGCAGTATTAATGCAAGAATGTAGACCATTGGCTTTCACTAGTCGACAACTTAGTGAAGAACATCTGGGTCAATCTACATATGAGAAACAAATGATGGTCACCTTACATGCAGTAGAAACTTGGATACCATACATATTGGGGTGTCGTTTCTAAATTCGTAACGACCATCATAGCCTAAAATATTTCCTAGAGTAGTGCCTATCATCACCACAACAAAATAAATGGTTCACAAAGATGTTGGGATATGATTATGAGATAATTGGCAAGAAGGGGTGTGACAATGTAGTGGTCGATGCCTTATCATGCCAATTTAAGGAAGAGGACACCATATTATCGCTCTATCTACCCATACTAGATAGGATATAAGCAACTTGTCATGAATGGTTCTTCCATCTCCTCTTTATCCCATCTCACTAACATATTATGAGAAGATCCTAAGTCATCAAAGGATTACTCTTGGAAGGATGAAGTTCTTTATTGTCAAGATCAGATAGTGTTATCCTCGGCCTCCACCCTCAAAACCCACATCTTAGAAGAGTTTCAATCCTCTTCAATTGCATTACATTCAAGCTTTTTGAAGACTTATGCATGAGCACAATTTTCTTTCTTTTGGTCCAGCGTGAAGCATGGCATTCTTACTTTTGTAGTTGAACGTGAAGTATACGAACGCAACAAAGGGGAAATGATCAAGCTACTAGGAACCTTACAACCCATGCCACTCCCTGCTTCTGTCTAGACAGATGTTTCCATGGATTTCATTACAGGTCTCCCAAAGTCAAGAAAAAAATAAGTCATCATGGTGGTTGTTGACATACTTTCCAAATATGTTCATGTTGGTGCTCTAACGCACCCATTTACCCGAACATTGGCGGCTTAGGTTTTCATGGACCAAATATTCAAATTGCATGGCATGCCAGATTCCATTATGTTTGAATGAGACCCAATTTTCACCATCAATTTTTGGCAAGAACTTTTCAAGCTACAGGGCACACAACTCCAACAGAGTATAACTGGTCATCCCTAAATTGGTGATTAAACATAAGCAATCAAAAAATGTTTGGAGACCTATCTCTGATGCTTCACTTCAGACAAGCAACATCAATGGGTACAGCAGATGCCTTTAATTGAATGGTCGTATAATACTAGCTATCATGAAGCCACTAAGATAATTCCATATGTGGCAGTGTATGGATAACTCCCACCTTCACCAGCATCTTATATACCTAGATCTTCCAAAGTATAGGCAACTGATAAGCTCCTGCAGAACCATGCTACCATGATCGATCATCTCAAAGATAACCTACAGCAAGCTCAAAATTAAATGAAGCAATAAGCCAACTCACACTATTTAGAGAGGTCATTTCAAGTAGGTAACTAGGTGTTCCTGCGACTCTAACCTTAGAATCAAACCTCTCTTAAAGAAAAGGTTTTCCAAAAACTAGCCCCAAAATTCTGTGGGCCTTATCAAGTACTTCAGTGTATAGGAGGAGTCACTTACAAACTGGCCCTGATGACTACTTCAAAAATCCACCCAATATTCCATGTGTTCTGCCTCAAGAAAGTTGTGGGGAACAATTGCAAACTTCGAACAAGTCTACCATAATTGGATGAGGAAGGTTGACTTTGGCTTTGACTTGAATAGGTCCTCGACACTCGCGAAATACATCTTCGTGACCGCATGATTAAGGAAGTATTCATCAAGTGGAAAGACACCTCTTTATAAGATGCAACATGGGAACCAACCATTATTCTTCAGTAGTTTCCGTAGCTTCAGCCTTGAGGAAAAAGCTTCTCTTGATGGGGTAGGGCATGTTAGGGTTGAACCCTAACCCATTTCATTATGTAATAAGCTCAACGGGCCTCGTGAGAGTCATAGTTAGTTAGTTGAGTCAATAAAGACTGTAAGCAATTATCCACATTAATAATAATTGTAAGTGGTTGACTCATATTATAGAGAAGTGACCATTATAAGTTATAAATGGGCCATAGTTAATATATAAAGTGGCTAACCTGTATTATGCAAGGGATCACTAGTAGTTAGGGTTTTGGATGTCGTCAAGCTATAAATAGACTTAGATAGCATGGGAAGAATCATCAAATTTTAATGTAATTGAGCTCTGCTCTGTTGGAGGTTGCCCCCTCGAAAAGGCAAGTGAACATTGTATCCTGCTTCTAAGCAATAAAATATCTTTGCAGCTTGTTTCAATTCATGTTATATTTATGTGTTTTTGGCATTATTGTTTCATATTTTTAGCACTATGTTATTCTTGCAGGTCACGTGCATAACACTCCAGTTGCAGATCAAGCCTAATAGATGCTTGCTTATTCTATTTAAATGAGGTCAAATCTCTTCTTTTTATAGCCCTTCGAAGACGCTCCATTAGCCCTCTCTGGGTTGACTTATTCCTGGTTTGCCGACTTGGCCTTGGGATTATTCTAGACACTTCCAAATACAAAATACTTTTTCTTTTCTTGATACAAATGCCCGGAAGGGTCTTTTACATTATGAAAAGGACACTTTGACTCATGTAACCCTAAGAGACGTAATGACAAATATTTTGACAATGAAACCCATGCTTTTACAAAATTAAAATTTTCTTTTGTTCTTACATCATTTTCTTTCTCCATTTGATAGATACATGAGTCAAATGACAATTATGAAGAAACAAATTAGTTACATTTTCCAACACTAAGGGAATTTAAGTTATCAAAATCACCCTGGGATTGCAACTAGCCTAGGCCACACCAACCATTAGCATGGTTGAATTTTTTCCCATGTAGTTTTGAACCGGTGACCTAACTTGTTGCTTGAGTAGCCATGACCTAAGAGCATCTAGGCCATCAAAATCACCTAGGGATCACACCTAGACCATGCCACACTAGTCCTCAGTATCATTGGATCTTCGTCCATGAGGTTTTGAACTCGTGACATTTTCACCATGAAGTGCCTTAACAAAACACCATGTCATCACAAATGGGGTTGATTATGGGGATTTGAACCTTAAATCTTATGAATTTCATGCTTTACATAATACTTCATAATATGATGTTTGCCAACTTCACCACCCTCTTAAGGTACAAATATTTTAAAATTATCATTTTAATATATAATAAATTATTCCACCATTAATAATTTCTATTATAATTTTAAAATAATATTAATATTATTTTAATATTTTTTCGTTATTTATATATAATGTATCCATAAAAATATATATAAACATTAAATAATATTTGTAATAAATAAATAATTTAATAAAATAATAAAAATATGATTAAATTTAATTAGAAATTCTTAAAAAACTTTATATTTAATTCGCATAAAAACTTTTGTTAGTTTGAATATTTATTTTGCCTAATAAAATTGCATTAATAAAAGTATGATCATAGGTTTATATTAAAAATTCATTGTTTCATTATACACGAAGACTCCTCTTCTTTATTGTAGAATTTGACAATTTGGGAGCATTATAATTTCAGGAGGAATCACCTCCAACATATTACAGATATCAAAGATCTTAAATACATATGCCCTTACTTTTTTCAAATTTTTATTGGGGAAGAATAATTACAATGTTTTTTTGTTTTTTTTTTTGTTTTTAGCTTTCATTGGGTTACAAATAATAATTGATTTTTTTGGTTAGATTTTAGACTTTTGTGATTTATATTGTAAATAAAAATGTTTCTAAATTAATCATAATATTAGGATTTGGTCTTTTGAACCAATTAATATGGTTCATTCTCTAGACAAAGGTGAAAAAATTAGTAAATCTTAAAGATTAAATAGCAAGGATACATCGCGATCCAAAACTAGATATTATGAATTAACTATTAGTAAATTAATTATTAAATCAAATAAAATAATATATAGTTA
>APFE031662238.1:207407-218692 GCA_000404065.3 Pinus taeda | reverse complement strand
AAAAAAAATGGGTTACACGTTTGAAAAAAAAGTCAGGTAACAAAATTATTAAAATTTTAAAAACTAAATATGGATATTACATATTTATTTTTTATTTGTTTTAAATTGTTATTATAAAAGGATTTATTTTCAAATTTTATATGAAGTAGGTTATACCTTTCGTACATTAATGAGATGAAAATCTATAAATTCTAATTCCATATTTATGGAAAGGATTCAAGGATATTTAACAAGCAATGACGTCTGAAGACTCTGTATCCCATTGTTGATTTTACTAATATACTAATCCTCTGTATGTTTATATTTATATATGATTTATAATAAATCAAGTCAGCTTGCATTTTCAATAATGACTAATGACTGCCTATCATATCAAGTCAAGTCAAGTCAAGTCAGCTTGCATTTTCAATATTGACTAGTGACTGCTTGCATTTTCAATATCATATCAAGTCAAGTCAAGTCAAGTCAGCTTGCATTTTCAATATTGACTAGTGACTGCCTAACCATTGACCTGTATCTCATTGCAAGTTCGTGTTCGTGTTGATATATGAATATTACTAATGACTGCCTAACCATTGCCCTGTATCTCATTGCAAGTTCGTGTTGATATATGATTGTCTCTAGCCCCTTCAGACCCGCGATTCTTCTGTTGCGAAGCCAAAAAATTGGCAATGGCTGCTATTATCACTCAAGTGGCGGCCAATACGGTAAGTAGCGCTATTTCTGCACTCATCCGACAAATAGATGATGTAATTCGGTTGGATGAGAACCGTCAGCTTCTAGAAGGGCAGTTAAATCGTATGAAGACTCTCTTACTCGATATTAGAGATCAATTTCAAGATCTGCAAAAGACGCCCCCTCAATCTCTGCAAAATTGTCTGCTAAGGATGCAAGACGCAGTTGGAAAAGCAAGAGAGTTGATCGATTGCTCTCGAAGGCGGCAGCGGTGTATCAGTTGCCTCCTTTGCAAGCCTAAACTCTCTACAGAAATCCGAAAGTGGAAGACAACTTTTGATGAGCTCTTTCAGAATCTTCAGACCGACTTCTCTGTGTTTCACAGTGCTCAACAGATTGCGTCCGCGGTGCCACAACAGGCGAATCTACTGCTTCAAGACGAACCACACACCGGACTGGTAGGGTTGGAAATTAGATCTGCTGAAATACGACTTGAGAGGTGGCTTACAGAGGTCCCCCGCGATCGGATATTTGCTGTATATGGGATGGGTGGGGTTGGCAAAACAGCGTTGCTAAAAAAGGTCTACAACACCTACAAGGTAAGTGGTGTTTTTGATCACGTGATTTGGGTTGCAGTTGCCCAATTTTCCATTCTGGAGTTGCAGAGTCGTATGGCTTCTGCAATCAATTTAGACCTCAGTGCCTATTCTTATAATGATGCTGATTCGCGGAAGATGAAGCTGTCGGCACATCTGAGGACGAAGAAATTTTTCCTAATTTTAGACGATTTGTGGAGCGCAGTCACTCTGAAAGAATTGGGCGTGGAATTTGTCGAGAACAAAGGGACCAAAGTTGTATTCTCTACCCGAAATAGAGATCTGATTCCAGAAATGAATGCAGACCAGTCGATGCAGATACACCCACTGCCAAGAGAGGAAGCCTGGAAATTGTTTTGCAAAGTAGCTTTCAAAGACGGGCATGTGCCTGACGAGATAGAGCATATCGCTAGAGTAGTCGCGGAGGAGTGTAAAGGGTTGCCCTTGGCTATAAATGTCATAGCTTCAACAATGATTGGCAACCGGGCTGTAAATGAGTGGAACCTTGCTTTAAGGCAGATTCAGACTGTGGATTCAAATTTTCCAATTACTCATCCTCGACTTGATCGAGATCTGTATGAGCGATTGAGATGGAGCTACGATAGTTTACCCCATGCTCATTTGAAAACCTGTTTTCTGTATTGTGTGATGTTTCCTGAAGACCGGAACATTCCGGTGCACGTTATATCGCAGATCTGGATCGCAGAAGGTATAGTAAAGAGCAAAGATTTGGACTCCTTAATGGATACTGCGCACAGCTATGCAAAGTTACTTGCCGATCGTTCCTTATTCGAATTGAGAGCAGTTGGTGGATCCAGTTATTGGAGCGTTACGTTTAGCGTTCACGATGTTGTGCGGGACATGGCAATTTATGTGGCAGAGAAAGAGCAGAATTTTGTATCGATGGCAGGTCAACATTGCCCCGACATCGACGCCCTTTTCCCCGACATCGAGACACGCCATAATTGCAGGAGGATCTCCCTTGTTGGTAGCAATATTACGTCTCTACCAAACAAGGAATTGAGATGTCCAAAATTGGTCAGCCTATTTCTAGGACACAACCTTGAATTAAAGGAGATTCCGGAAGCATTTTTGCTTGACCTCGTCTTTCTGAGAGTGTTATGTTTCTGTAACACGGGGGTACAATTATTGCCAAAATCATTGTGGCAATTGAAACAACTTGAATATCTTGATTTGAACTATATTCAAATTGAATATGTGCATTCAGGCATTGGCAATCTTTCAAACCTTCAGATTTTACATCTCAGTGGATGTAAGAGGTTAAAATCATTGCCATGTGAAATGAGACATCTCAAAAATCTCAAATTTCTGGATCTCAGCGGATGTCGTAATTTAGAATCATTGCCATCTGAAATCGCAGAACTCAAAGAGCTCAAATATCTGAATCTCAAGGGCTGTCGTAAGTTACAGGAGATTCCTCCTGAGATCAGACTGCTTACAAATTGTGAAATTCTGCGGTAGAGAAGAGGGCAGGTGAGATTAAATTGCTTTTAAATTTTCGTGTTCATGGTTGTACTGGAAATTTTAATATAAAAAGGGTGTGATCATAATTTTTTTGTAATAAAATTTTATGGTGTGAAATACATTTTTTATATATAAATTAATTTTCAATTATATTTATATTTATAATTTTTATAATTTATAAGATTTATATATCATTTTTTAATTAAAAATATGTATGTGTTAATAACAATTATAAAGTCAAATCCTTCTTTGATTATTGGAGGGATGAAAGGATGTGCAATTATTGACCAAAACGCCAATGTCTCGGCTAAAGATGTGGACACTTGAATGGATAATGCAAACAACATCCACGCCTTTTTCCCGTCTCTTAGGCTGTTATGTTTTCTTTGTGGCAAATAAAAACATCTTGAATTTCTTTGTGTGAATTATAGTGAAATTGTAGATGTGCATTCAGCGATTCGCAATCTCATTTCATTGCCATGTGAAATGAGAGCTCTAAAAATTCTTAATTTTCTGAATCTGGGGAGATGTAGTCATTTAAAAAAGCATTGCCACGTGGAATCGTAGAAATCAATGATTTCAAATATCTGGATGTTAGGATCTATTGTCAGTCCGAGGTGATTCCACTTAAAAGTATAATGCTCTCAAATTGTCAAATTCTACATTAAAGAAGAGGAGTCTCCGTGGAGAATGAAATTTTAATTTAAGATGGGTATGATCATAATTTTTATTAATAAAATTTTATTACGTAAAATAATATAATAAAAATTTTAACGTAAAATAATATTCAAATAAACATTGTGTTTGATGCCAATAAAATAAATTAAATGAGTATTTTAAATAATTTTTTAATATTTATATTATTAAATATTAATATTTAAATATTTATATATATATACATAAGATTTTATTGGATAATCATTTTATATTAATTATAAATATTATAAAAAATATTATTAATCATAGATAATTTATTATATATTAAAGTAATAATCTTAAAATAATTATAATTGTCAAATCCCCACGAATCAAGCTAACAGCGAAAAAAAAATAAAAAAAACTTAAGACTTATGGCCGTTATAGTCGTGAGAGGGTGTTATAAGTAAAATAGGAGAGAATTGAACATAGTGGTTTATAAAATGATTTCATTAATTATTCCTTTCATTCATTTTGTTTTTGAGTTGTCTTCCTTAAAGACAATCTAAATAAAACAATGATTTCATTAAGCATATAGATAATGACGAGATTGAATTTACCAAAGTAAATTGAAAAATAAATTTAATGTTTTTTTCAAAATGATCATTAAGAAAAGATATTAGTGTAATTAATATTTATGTTAATTATCTTATGATTTCGATATATTTTACTAATATTAACAATAAATTAAAACAAAGAAGAAAATACCATCTTTCCCTCTGCCTTTTAAGAAATATAAGAAGATATGTTTTTATTTATTGAATACAAAGTTCATCGTTCTCTGTTGTCACAAGTGGGATTCTTTTCCTATTCATTTTATTTATATCTTTGATATCTTTATCACTTTAGTGATTCTATAAAGTTGTCTGCTTTGGGTTGTAGTTATCCTAGGGAAATTCGGTAGCCTTAACGGTTAGTTTAGTTGTTAGATTTTCTTACACTAAAGTTCAATGAGTTTTCAAGAAATTGAATCTCATTAAGTTTTTGGGGTTACATGTGAAATGTACAAGATTGAGTCTAGAGAAAATGTTGTCGATTCACAAGCTCATGTAATCTACTAAAACAAGAGACAAGAATCTACTTCTACTCTTTACAGCAGAAGCCCATAAACATCGAGCAAACAATAATCAATAGAGGAAGAGAATCAAAGGCACATAACATAATAAATATATGGGGAAAGCCACAACTCAAAACCCCATTATCTGTTTTATATTAATTCGGAAAATCAAGATGAAATTAAAATGCTTGTTCTCTCTAAAACGATCCCAACACTCAGGAAATTCAATATCCAACTCATAAGAAAACTCAAGGCCAAAGATTAGCCTCTTCACAAACTCTCCAAGTCTCTATTCCAATGTGTAATTCCTATGACGGATAGCTTGTATTTAAAGGGAAATAGTCTCTAAAATAACACAATCTCTCAAGCATCAATTCCTCAATGCATGCACTACCAGTGCAACTTAGAAAAATCTAAAACAAATAGTGCATTGTCCCTGCACTCTAGTCTCAAATGGGTCTTTCTCATAATCAACATGCATCAATTTCTGATGGTGGAATCTTTAGTTAACTAGAGTAGCACTAATTAGGTCATTAGTGTCCCAACTAACCATTTACTCACTATTAGTTCATGAAACTGATTGGAACTAATTTAACTGGACTTAACTCAATAAACTGAGTTAACTAGTTACACCTCATTCATAACTTATCCTTAACTCCTATAAGTTAGGGAGAACATATACATGTCTTCTAAAAGATGTCCAATTCGAATTTCCTAAATTAATTAAGTTAATTAGACTTAATTAATTATTTTCAAGTTGCTATGAGAAAATAATTCTATTTTAATTAGACCAGATACATGAGTGAACCCACAAGCTACTTATAAACAATAGCTTCCACTACTTCTCCCGAAGTAGCATCCTCCTTCGTCTAGTTACCAGCTAAAAGAGTCTCCATGGGTTTACTGTTTTCCATGCAGAATCTCCTGAGTATCTCATTGGCATACTTGCCTTGAGAAACAAACAACTCCCCATCTCCTTACCATACCTCGATGCGAAGAAAGTAATGCATGAGCCCCATCTCCTTCATCTCAAACTCTCTTGCAAGGTTCTCCTTGCAAGAATTGATGAGCTTCTCATCACCTATCAGTGTGAGATTATCTACATAAAATACAATGATAAAAAACTTACCTTCCACCACTATTCGATATAGGTTCGCATCGGCTTCATTCTTCGTGAAGCCCAACCCAGTGAAGTAGCTATCTATCCTAGTGTACCAAGCATGTGGTGCTTGCTTTAGCCCATACAAGGCTCTCTTGAATCAATAAACATGTGACTCACGGTCCAAGGTTTTAAAAACCTTCGAGTTGCTCTATGTACACATGTTCCTCAATCATGCCATTGAGGAGGATAGTCTTCACATTCATCTGATGGATAGTCCAATCCATCTCTGCAGATAGTGCCAAAATCGATATGATAGATGAGTACCTTGCAACATGAGAAAAGGTCTCATCATATTCAATCCACTCTACCTGTGAAAAGCCATAGGCCACAAATCTGGCCTTATGCTTCTCCACACTACCATCTATTGTTTTCTTTACCTTGTAAAGTCAATGGGAGCTCACAACTGACTTGTCCTCTGGTCATGGGGCCACATCCAAAACATTGTTTCGAACTATGGAGTTATACTCCTCCACCATCGCATCAACCCAAATCGGCTGCCGCACTGCTTTCTGAAAGGAAGATGGCTTTGTCACAACACATGTACCCATAAGTGCCATGTATCCAATGTACCTCTCTATGCGGTTGCTCCACATCAATCTAAGGCTCCTCAACCTTAGGAACTAAAAGTTCCTCCTCCACATGTAGCTTAATCTCCCTCTCAAGAAATACTCACATGGACTTCTCCTCATCAAACTTGACATCCCTACGAACCACTGTCATCCGAATGGTTTGCATGTACACCCGATTGTTATGGGGAGTATCAGTGTACCCCACAACAATCCCAAAATCTGTTGTTGGCTCAAGCTTCTTCCATGCATCTTTAGTCACATGGCAACAAACCGATGACCCAAAAATCCTAAAGTGACCAAGATCTAGCCTCTTATCAGAATAAGCTTCCTCTGGTGTTTTACTATCAAGTATCTAATGTGGACTATAGTTCTGAACATAAACTATTGTGTTGCATGCCTTATCCCATAAGTGTAGTGGTAGGCCCTGATCATGCAACATCACCCATTTTTCCCCTACAATGCTCCTGTTCTTCATCTCGGCCACCCCATTCTGTTGAGGTTTATGAGGTGTCATCAACTCTTGTTTAATCCCTTCCACTGCACAAAATTTCTTAAACTCATTGGAGACATATTCTCCACTATTATCACTCCATAAAGCTTTAGCCTTCTTGCCTGAATCTGTCTCAACCAATGCTTTGAATTCACAAAACTTTGTGAATGTCTGCTCCTTTCTCTACATGAAAAGTATCCAGCATTTATGAGAATAGTCATTTACAAATATAAAATAATACGTGTGTTTGCCGGTGGATATTGTCAAGAATAGTGCACACACATCTGAGTGGACTATCTCTAGAATAGACTCTTCTCAACTCCCTCTATCTCCAAAGGAAGACTTGGTGTATTTTCCTAAAGTACAACCCTTGCATGTATCAACTTTCTCAAGCGTACCTTTGGGAAGATTGGTAGAGATTTGTTGCAATATCTTCAAAGCCCGATGATGCAGGTGGCCCAATTTCTTGTGCCACAACTCATCGATGTCTCAGCTCAACATATTTTCTACTTTTGAACTCAAAGTAGCATAACCCTCTACCTCTATCTTATAGATATTCTGTACTCGAATCCCTATCTTCTTTACTTGACCTGTGGCTATGTGTTGAAGGAACACCTTTCCTTTTGAAAAGATCACATCATAGCCTCTATCCTCAAACATGGCAATGGATACCAAGTTTTTTGTCAGTCCGGGTACATGCATAACAATCTTCAAGGTGAGTGGAGCTGCATGCTACATTTGAAAAGTAATAGTGCCAACACCAGTAAAACTATACTTATCATCATCAACCATCTCGATATGCATCTTGAGATCTTTCTCCTCCAATTCAATGAATAACTCTCTGTCTCCAGTCATGTCGAAAGAAGCTCCAATGTCTAAGTACTAGACACTTCCCATCATTGAAGACATCATGCCTGCAATGAGGGAAAAGTCCAATTCAAATTGCGAGGCCAAAGCCTCACCCGTCGTTCCTCCTGAGGAATTTTCCTTAGACTTCTTTAATGGAAAATTTGTAGAAAAGTGACCAATGTTGTGACAATGAAAGCATTTAACTTTCGTCATGTCCTTATTCTTACCTCCATGCTAAGAATCTAATTTGGAATGAGAAATTTTACCTTTCCCCTTCCTTGCGTTAATCGCTAAGGCATAGTTCTCTTCATCATCAACCTTTAATGAAGAGCCATCCCTAGTGTTCCTCATGATCTCTTCCTGCATCAAATCCAACCATAGTCATTCCCAATCTAGCAGCTTCTCCCAATCATTGATAGAGTCCTGATAATTATGCAAACTCTTTGGGACTCCAGGAAGAGAAATGCCCACCATATCCTCCTCAGAAAATTTGATTTTGACACTTTCAAGTTCATCCCAACATTGAGTGAACTTGGTCAAGTACTTTGGAATCATCTCACCTTTCTCCTTTAGTGCCGACTTCCTTTCATCACTGCTATTCTGATACAAGTCCATCAATTTTTTCCACATAACATGTGGAGTTTCCTTTCCATTGAGACTCGACACAATGTGGTGTCGAACTCCCTCAAGGATTATCTACCTTTCCTTTACCACACACTTCTTCCATTCAACCAAGTTCTATGCATCTGTGGTTGTTGGCTTGGGGACTTCTTGATCAATGAATTCCTTCAAGCCATTATCTTCTAGCACAACCTCAATCCTGTCCCTCCAGGCTATAAAATTCAAGCTTCCTTCCAAGGGATACTCAAGCCTCAACCCATGGAACACCATCTGCCTATCATGAAGTATGTATGCAAATTTGACTTTCAGTTGTAACCCAAAAATTCAAAAATTCGAAATATCCTCTAAGAGCTGATTTTAAATCAACAATATCTCCTTAATTCGAACTCTTGTTCAGTTGATTTTTATTTTAAATTTGGGTATCCTTTCCTAAGGAATCCAGATGTGCAATTTTTTTCTAAAATTTTTTCACATAAATTCTCATATCTTCCGTGCAAACCCTCGATGCAAAAAAAAATCTTGCTCCGATACCATGTAGAAAAACCTATAGATTCACAAGCTCATGTAATCTACTAAAACAAGAGACAAGAATCTACTTCTACTCTTTACAGCAGAAGCCCATAAACATCAAGCAAACAATAATCAATAGATGAAGAGATTCAAAGGCACATAACACAATAAATATCAGGGGAAAGCCCCAGCTCAAAACCCCACCATCTGTTTTGTATTAATCCATAAAATAAAGGTGAAATTACAATGCTTGTTCTCTTTAGAACAATCCCAACACTCAGCAAATTCAACCTCCAACTCATAAGTAAGCTCAAGGCCAAAGCTTAGCCTCTTCACAAGCTCTCCAAGTCTCTATTCCAATGTGTAATTCCTATGAAGGATGGCTTGTATTTAAAGGGAAATAAAGCCTCTTAAAATTGCAAAATCACTCAAAGATCAGTTCCTGAATGCATGAGTTATCAGTGCAACTCAAAAAAATCTAAAACAAATAGTGCATTTCCCCTACACTCTTGTATCAACTAGGTCTTTCTTAGAATCAACATGCATGAGCTTTTGATGGTGGAATCTTTAGTTAACTAGAGTAGCACTAATCAGGTCGCTAGTGTCCCAACTGAATATTTACTCATTATTAGTTCCTGAAACTGATTGGAACTAATTTAACTAGACTTAACTCAATAAAATGAGTTAACTAATTACAACTCATTCATAACTCATCCTTAACTTGTATAAGTTAGGGAGGAAATATACATGTCTTCCAAAAGACTTCCAATTCGAATTTCCTAAATTAATTAAGTTAATTATACTTAATTAATTATTTTCAAATTGCTATGAGAAAATAATTCTATTTTAATTCACAGTTTAATTCAAGGACAAATTAAACTTGAATTTCTTGTTTCCATTTCTCAATAGAGTCAAAAATAAAAACAGTTGTGTACATTTAGAACATCTTTAGTATGACCTATCCAAAACTCATGCATGTCTAGAACAATCTCTAGAGTTATCAAAGCTTTCTTCATAGAGTCAGATAAAATAAAAAATTGTTACATTATGGCATAAGTTTGGGAGCCTCAATGGTTAGTTTAACTGTTAGATTCTCTTATTGTTAGAAAAATTATATATTATAGACCAATGGAACACATAAAATATATTACAGAAATATAAATACAGAAAACACATAAAAGAAGAGAGACACAGATATACGTGGTTCACCCAATTTGGGCTACGTTCACCGGAAACAGCTAGTCCTTCCTTTTATATTATCCAGCAAAATGAATGGATACAACCTACAGAAGATTCGTTGTAATTTCCTCTTTTCTCTCACACAATCTCCTCTCACTTTCTCACTCAAGATACTGATTTACATAGACGCAATACAATTCCCTCATATATAGTGAGGGGTTGCTTTCTAGGGAAAAAACCCTAAATTAAACATAACTTCTACTGTTAGATATCCGCCTAATGAATGGCCCAGATTGACTATGAAATTACAACATTTTACAAGGCAATTTTGCATCTATTTTTAGCTTCAGGGGCGCTGCCCCCGATCCCTTGCCAAGAGGGGTCTCCCAAAGATCACAACTACCCTCCCTGGACCCCCCTTGTAGTGCAAATATTATGGGTGGCGTTGCCACCACATTATTAATTGGGGTCCAATGTGGTGATACCTCGAAATAAAGAAGATAATTAGGCTCCACACCCAACAATCTCCCACTTGGAGACTGATTATAGCAACTTCAACGCTGCTTCATTTGCTGGACAATGACTCCACTTTGGACCTGGTTGTTTCTCATCTTCTTCATCATACTTGAAGGCTAGTTGAAACTGAGTAGAATCTCAGTTTCTCCCTGGTTACAACTTTTGTTAACATATCTGCGGGATTCTGGCTAGTGTATCTTTTCCAGCTTCAACTATCCATCTTCCAATGATGGCCATATGAAATGGTACTTGAGTTGTATATGTTTAGTCTTGGAGTGAAATGCAGAGTTCTTTGCAAGATGTATGGCACTCTAGCTGTCACTGTATAACCTTCCAAACTCCTTCTTCTTACCCAATTCATCCAAAAACCCTTGTAACCAAATCATTTATTTACTAGCCTCTATAGCAGACACATACTCTACTTCCATTGTTGAGAAACAATGTAAACTTTGAAACGCGAACTATAAACTCAAAACGAGAACTCTAGCCAAAAAACCCTGTAAAAACATCAAAAACAGTGCTAAAAACGAAAAGTGTTGGTGCTGGAATAACACTTTTTTTTTCTAGGGTAAAATTTCAACATGTTTTAAAAATGGCGGTGAAAACCAATTTTTGTGCAAAAATTGTCCGAAAAAACAACTTCAAGAGGAAGTGTTGATGTTCGAATAACAAATTTTTTTTTTCAATGGTAAATTTTGTGCAAAAAACACCTTCAAAACTAAAAGTGTTGATGCTAGGATAACAAAAAATTTTCAAGGGTAAAATTTCAACATTTTGAAATTATGACATAAAATATTTTATCATGACCTTGAAAAACATTAAAATTTCAAAAAAATTATGAAAACATAAAATAAAATTAAAATTAAAACAATGAAACAAC
>APFE031662238.1:163023-199775 GCA_000404065.3 Pinus taeda | reverse complement strand
AAGATATGAAAAAATAAAAATATATATAAAATATTATTTTGGAATATTTAATGCGTATGGGGGATAGTTTAAATGGCCATTTTAATATATAGAGTAATGTAAACCACAATATTTAATGTTCAAATCCCCACTGGGTCAAACCAAGAAAACTAACATATATGGACTATTTAATGTATTGTTTAATGTATGTTGATGACCACTTTACCAAAAAAGGAGATGAAGACCAAACAATGTTTATGTGAATCAATTTCTCAAACTATTCCCTAACCAACTAGTGTGAGAGTCATTTCTATTACGACGTGCTTATATGAAGTTGCAACATGGAAATGCATAATCAATTTTCTTGAATTGTGATTTGCAGAAATACCTTAGAAGATCTAAACACTTTTTTGTTTGATTTTTTTGTCATATGCAAAACTTTTGGTTACACCTCTGGTGATCAGAAGTTGAAATTATTCCCATCCACTCTCAAGGATGCAACCTTGTGCTGGTTCATGGGCTTACCTAGGGATAGTATCACCAATTGGGCTCAAATGAAACAAGATTTCAACAAGTATATGGACTACTACAGGTCCAAAGATACCAAAGAGGAAATTCTTAGAATGACCTGGGACATGATGAGTCCTTAGAGGATTATGAGGAAATATTCCAACATATCTACAAAAGGGCCAGGTGCATCCTTGATCCTGAATTAATTAAGGTAGTCCTTCTGAGGGGGGTCGGGGAATATATTCTAGAAACCCTAAACCTACTGTCAGGAGGGGACATCTACTAGTTACCCTATGATGATATCAAGACAGTTTTCAAGAATCATTCTAGGGAAGCTAGAAAGAAGGGTAGGGCTAGTCAAGTGGTGGCTAGGTCATCCTCTTCCAATACAACCATAAAAGGTGAAATTTGGAACATGTTAAAAGACTTTAAGAGTGAAATGTTGCAAACCCTTTCTTTGCAAATAGACACTATGCAGATAAAAAGGAAGTAGGAGGAAGAAGAGAGAGTATTAGCCATCTTCTACCCTAGATGCACAAGGAGACACCCTAGGAATGAATGTCCATTGAACCTTATAGAAATCTGCTTGGTCTGTGAGGAAAACCACTCCACAAACAAGTGCCCTTCTCTGCCTAGATTAAAAGATGTGTATCAGGGAACCAAAGGGGTGATAGAACATCTCTTCTACATAAATCAAAGGAGGCCTCATGGACCTCAACCACACTAGCATGACATGCAAGGGTCCTTTTCACCTCAATACCATTCCCAATCGACCAACCAACCATTTCAACCATATACTCCTCCACAACCTTAGTGGAACGCACCACCCTAGGGGTGGAGGCCCCCATACAACCAAACTCTAGCTCTATTTCCTTCACCTCTATCTCAAATGCAACTCCTAAACCCTGTTCCACCTAAACAAACTTAGATGCCTAGCCATCCAAACACGAACCTGAGAAATAGACAAGCACAACAGGTCTATAGTGGAGAAACATCCTACCCTGCATATGTTGTGGACATTCATGAAATTAACCTTAGGTCTTGGGGAATGATCTTGGATAACCAACCTCCATCTCCACCTAGGGAGAGTGAGGAGGAAAGAGAGGAAAGCGTACCTAGAGTGAATCCACCACCCTTTCCTAAAAGGTTAACCCTTATAGTCCATCACACCCCAGAAGACATTGAACTTCGGGGTGAGTTGAAAAATCTATGTGTCAAAATCTCGCTTCTCCAAGCTATCAAAGATGTCCCCATCTACAATACGTTGATCAAAGAGAAGTGTTTCAAACATCCTGGGAGGTGAAAGAAAGACACCCGTACCATTAATGTCATTGGAGAGTTTTCCAACTTAATGATGGGGCGGGTAATTTTCCCAAAGTATCTAGATCCTGGGAGTCCAATAGTTGATGTACACATTGATACCACCATTGTTCCCCATACCTTGATTGATATTCAGGTTGCCATCAATGTGATGTCTAAGGACATTATGCTCAAGCTGAATCTCCAGGGATCATTAAGGAAGACCATGACAATCTTGTAGCTTGCAGACCGATCCACCATAGCTCCCAAGGGAATTTTTTAGGATTTGATTGTCTTCATTGATTCCTAGGAATACCCTGTTGAATTCTTAGTTCTCTAGCCTAAGACAAAATTCAATAGTACCCTCTCATCCTTGGGAGACCTTGGTTAGCCACTATCGATGCCTACATAAGCTACATGACTAGAAATATGACCATAAAAATCGACATCTATCCAAACAACCGGTCCTGTACCCTCCTGCTCAACCATCCCTAGAGCATGACTTGCCTTTATGGCTAGAAGAGGAGGAAGAAGATGAAGTCTACTCCTCCAAAATATAAATCCTAGAAACTACCATAGGAGGAGGAAAGCCTGATGAAGATGACTTGATTGAACAGATCCTTGTCTGGAGGAAGTAGTGAAGGAATCCAAGGACAACCATTAGATTGATCTATGCTCAGCTGACCCAAAACGTACTCATGTCAAGACAATAGAATTCGGCCCTGAAATAGCATTGAAAATCAACCCCTCTCTTTGTACACTAAGAGGAGGAGTTATGTAACATGTTAAGAGAGAATTTGGATTCCTTTTCTTGGAATTACAAAGAAATGAATGGAGTGCACCCTTTGGTGTGTACTAACCACGTTTACATCAAGGAAGGTTGCAAGCCAGTTTACCAACCCCAAAGAAGCATGGATCCAACCCTCAAGGATATAGTCAAAAAAGAAATGCAAATGTTGTTGGATGCAAGATTCATTTACCCCATCTCAGACAGTGAGTGGGTGTCTCCTCTAGTGCTGGTTCCAAAGAAAAATGGGAAGTGGAGAATCTGTGTGGATTACCGAGAGATAAACAAAGCCACAAAGAAGGACCATTTCCCTCTACCTTTCATTGACCAAGTATTAGATGGTCTGGTAGGAAAGACGTTCTTCTCTTTCTTGGATGGATTCAGGGGGTACAATCAAATCAAGAATAGCCTAGAGGACTAGGATAAAACCACCTTCACCTGTCCTTGGGGTACTTTTTCTTATAGGGTCCTTCCTTTTGGTTTATGCAATTCCCCTGCTACTTTCCAGAGAGAAGTCATGAGCATCTTTGTAGAGCTATTCCATGAAGCAGTAGAATTTATATGGATGATTTCACACCCTATGGGTGTGATTTCTAGGAGGGTCTCTCCAACTTGGGAAAGGTGTTAAACAAATGCATTGAAATGAACTTATCCCTTAGTCCCGAAAAGTGTGAATTCTTAATGACTGCATGGAAACTTCTAGGTCACTCAATATCCTAGGAAGGACTACAAGTAGACCCAAATAAGATAGCCATCACAAAAGGGTGCCAACTCCATAGAAGTAGAGGGATGTGAGAAGTTTCTTAGGGTTAGCCAGATACTATGGGAGATTTATAAAATATTTCAGTGAGTTAGCCTCTCCCTTATTTGGATTATTGGCCAAAGACTCCGAATTTTTATGGTCAAAATGCTGCCAAGAGGCCCTAGAAACCCTAGTAGACAAACTGCACCTATTCTCTGAGGCCCAAATTGGGCTCTTCCTTTTCACATTCATTTTGATGCCTCTCACAAAGCTATAGGAGAAACTCTAGGCTGGAAATATGACAAGCTACCTTATGCCATTTACTTTATCAGCAGGAATATGTTGAAAGTCGAGCTAAACTACACATTAACTAAAAAAGAGCTCCTAGTTGTTGTCTATTCATTGAATAAATTTAGGCATCACATTACTAGTTACCAGACATTCGTACATACCGACTATTGTTCCTTATGAAACCAATTTCTTGGCTGTGGGGAAATTGTGGTTAAGACATTAATAAATATTACTTACTGTCACTTATTGTTTGTTGTGTTCTCAAATGAAGGACCCTGAAAACTTAGTCTCTAACTCTTAATACATGTATGACCAGAACATCTCAAAATGCCATTGGTTGCTAGATATAAATGATGAATGAAGAAAGTTTGAAGGGGAAGTTAAAGATAACATGTTGATTTTTCACAAAAACTACTATCTATAACTTAGAAGAATTATGATAATGAGAATTGAATCATAGACAATATGTTGATCTTTCATAGAAACTATTATCTATAATTTAGAAAGAAAGTGAGGACTTCAAGTATAGGAGCGCTCTTTTAAGGAAATTTAACCTTATCTACATAAGAAAATAAAGACTTGTTGCATATCATGACACATGACAGAGAAGCTTATAAAATTATATGCAACAACTCATGGAAAATTTTAATTCTTTCATTAATTAATGATGATATCAGGAATACAGTCGCCTAGTCTCCGGGTTCTCCAAAATTCGAACACTTTCTTAGTAAATTTTCCTCCTTTTATACATTTTGGAACAGTTGTTGATTTCTGAAACTGTCCAAACTATCTAACTACTGTTCTAACTATATGAAGTAAAAACTATTACAAAATTTTACAGAGGATAAAAGACACCTCCAAGGACATGAAATAACAAGAACATAACTAGATTCAGAAGGGGATGATAACTGCTGGCTTGTTCTATTGATCCAATGTCCTATAAATTCCCTAATGATACTTAACTCGTTTTAGGCGTAATGAGTTTAGTTTGTGTAATCTTGAGCTTACATTGGCATTCTGATTGGCCAAAATGTAAAGAAACATACCATATTGTCTTCCTCTTCAACTTTGGCTCTAACCCTGATTTTCCATTTTACACAGCAAAATTAGCACAAACTTCTGATTAATTCGGAACTCAGAAGAGTTAATCTTGCTTTATAAATCTGTCAAATCCACCCATACAATGCTCTGTTGACTTCTGCCGCAAATCGCAATCGGCCCCTTTCTAGTGGTGCATTAACGTCATGTTGGACTTATGTATAATTCTTTCATATTTGCACTTTTCTATTATATACCTTTAACAATGAAAATGTACCATAAAGAATGATTTTTTCCGCTTCTAACGCGGGCTTTGCACAACTATCGAGCCATACCCTTCCACCACCGTAGATCTGTGGTTTTCATATCAGACGACCTATAAATATTTCGGGTCAGACATAAGCCCAAAGAATACCCGCCCGAAATGGGTGGTTTTATCTCTCCACCCAGCTGCTACATGTCAAATTCTAAGTGGGATTGGGTGAGCTCCAATAAAACCATTTACCATTTTTTGCTCCACCCGAACCCCACCTTATAACTTTAAATCCACCTTTTCTTGAGATTCAGCTTTAGCACTAATTTTTCCGTTTACACAGCAAAGTCGACGGAAAACACGTAAAGCGGAACTAAAAAGGAATTAACCCAATTTAATAAATCTATCTAGTCCGGAACCCAATTCACAATTGGCGGAACCAATGTACATAAACTATGTGATAAGTGGACTCGACGAACTTTATAAAGCATAATATATAATATATATATATATATATATATATATATTATAATATATATATAATTATAATATTATATAATATATATTATGTCTGGGCCTTTAACTTTAACACTGTGTTCTTTATCGATATGTTAGTTTATGCGGTTATATTTAGGCTTTGCGTATATATATATATATATATATTTTCAAATTTGTTTTCGTATATTTCCGAGATGTAGTTACCACAAGAAAAATACTTTTAATTTTAGACTTTGCGAGGTAGAGAATATAAAGGGTTTCATTGAGGTTGAACCCCCTTAATGATTTTAAGCCACACATTGTGATAAAAATGAATAATAAGCTTAAAACCAATATAAGCTACAACATCTGGCTCCAACTGGGGATAGTGATTTTGCCACAAAAGCACTAAGAATTGCAGATCAGTGCCTTATCCATTAGGCATGGAGACATATATTACTTCACCAAACTTAACTGTGTGAAAAGTTTGTACAGTGAACCCACGCTAATATCTGCAGTGATAAGATGCTTGCTCTTTGATAACAGAATATTAAGAATCATAGATCAGTAGCCTTAGTTGGGCATGGAGTCCAAAACTATGAAAACCTTGAAATCTAATAACTGGAACTTGATAATCTTGAAGTCTGACACCTCTACAAACTAGTTTCCAACAGGGAAAGTCCCCCTTATTCATCAACTAATAATTGAACTGAAGAAATGCAAATGGAAACCAAATGTTCAACACCTGAGCTTATTTATGTACAAGTCCCTACATATGTACATGACTGACCTCAATCAGGTGAATTTAATCTCCCAATGATACCATATTAGCATTTGAGTGCATAATCTTGAACCATTCTGCCAATGAATCTTGAAAAAACAATTCATTATGAGTTTCTCCTGAGTTCCAATGTTGTGATCTTGAATGTGTTAATCCTGTGAAATCTTCCCTTAGTCAACAGCCACATCATTGGGGTTAGAAAAATTTTCAAGGGGAACAAGTCCCTTTGGAAAAATATTATCCTTCAATTGAAAAATCTTCAGATTAGATATTGAATCTTTTAAACCCCTGATTTCTGCAACTTCTATTGTTTATTGTTTATCTTGATCAATTTCTATGCCCTGAAACCCCTCAACTATGGTGAAAAATTCTTTAATCTATTGATCATCTTCAAAATCTTGCCAATTTTTAACATTATTAGGAACAGAGGGTCTGTGTCTCATCCCTACCTCATATCTTAGTCTTCGATTAATAGGAGGCTTGAAAGCGCTAGCAGCCATAGCGAATGAATTTGCCAATCTATTCTCATCTCTTGGAATGAACTGAATGTTAAAATCTTCAAAGAAGTTTTCAATCAAATCCCATACCTCATTTCTATATACCCGGAGCCTAGGATTCTTGTTTGACAGTGATCATTTATCTGCTTAATAATTAGCTCCAATTATCTGAAAGCAGAAATTAAATTTACTCCCATCTATTTGGCTTTAGGTGCAATTAGAAGAAAACCAACACCTATTCCTTCCTTGGAATAAGCTCCATCAAAGAAGCATTTCCACACTCCAGTTTTCAGCTCTATAATTACATTGGCTGAAGCAAGCTACTTCTGATTATCTTCAGCCAGCTCTGGATTATCATACAGTGTGAAACAAACAAAGTCGTCCTTCTCTTCGCTATATATAGGTGAATTACTTGCTCCATTTATTGTAATTGTTTTACAAATCTAGTTTCTTTGTACAATCTCCTCTCTTCCCCACCAAAAATTGGTATAACAACATATGTAAAATCCAATTTCAAAGCACCACCCAATTTAGCCCCCCAAGACCTAGATAGAAGAATTCCAAATCTATCAGGGATATCTGCTACTAGTACATCCATGACCATGCTTCTAGTTGGAATTTGGGCTACTTACACTACTAGATCCCTAATAACCCCCAGACACCTGACTTTGCTTGAGTCAAAAGAATACAAGTCCCTATAGGGTTTGGTAACTTATAAATCTAGTTGCTTCATTATTGACAAAGGCATAATATTGTGTGAAGCTACTGAATCAAACATACAATTATGTAAGAGGAAGTCATGGACCAATAAGGAAATATAAAAAGGAGGTATTGAAGGGTCTACTTCCTCCACATGTGGACCAAAAACCATTATTGGTTTGTCTTCCTGTAGGTTTATAGTGTTATTTATAATCTCATTCTCTTTCAAAATAACGAACTCAACAATCTCCTTTTGATAAATAGGTTTTTTGTCAACTCTCTAAGAGGAACCTGAATTCTTACCTTCTCCAACTCCTTAGTATGACTAAACAAGTGACCTTGTTTAGCAGTCCTTTCATTCTCATATTCACCTTTCTTCATGGCTGGAATTTCTTGAGGAACTCAAACAAGTCTCTCGAAAGGAATTTTTCCAGTTTGATCTTGAGAAGACCCACCTTGAAGTATCTGTGTCTTGCCATTTGCATTCTGTGGCTGCTTTCTTTTATTCACTTGTTTTGCAGACTGAGACTCTTATGAGTTTCCTTTGGTGAGGAAGTTGAAACTTGCTGCTCACTTTCGTTTTCTTGATTTCTTGACCTCTTCCTAGATCTCAAGCCATATTTCTTATGTAGTTCAACCTGCATAAAATCAGAAAATTGCTTCCAATATTCATCAATTTTATCATGAATGGCATATGTTTCATCATATTCATACTATGCTTCTTCGATACCAAGTTCATCTTCATCCACTACATATAATGTAAAAAATTGACCTTTAGGATGATGTTGTTTTTCAACAAGATATACCTCTATATATAATGGTGCTTGAATTTGATCTTGATCTTTTCTTCCCCTTTGGAAGATTTGCAAAGGATGTCTTCTATATTGGGGATTAAAGTTCTTGTTATACTGTTTTTGTCTCTGAGAATTCTTATTTTATAACTCTAATCTATTTACCTTATCTGACAAAATTTTAATTACATCACACATATCCTCCAATGTTTGACTTTGAGAGGATTCCATCTTTTCCTTTCCCTTGTCTTGGGTAGGCTATGTTTCTGGTGCTTTTCCTGTAGCCACCAAAAATCACTTCTATCTCTAAAGCATCTATTTGGATTTGCTCAAGGGTTGGAGCTCTTCTTTCCCTTAATGTGAATCCAAAATTTGATTCAAAAGCCCCTGCAAAAGTTATCTTTGCACCAGCAGGATGAGGCTTAATCTCTGTTGGGAGACTATTATACAATTTGTTAAATCTTCTGACAAATTCGGCCACAGTTTCATCAAACTTATTCTTTATGGCATTAAACTCTGTTAATGAACATCCATGGTCTCTTTTTTGTCCCCATCTCTAAATAAACACACATTCCATCTCTTCCCAAGATGGAATGGTATTATTGGGAAGTCCTTTAAACCATTTTCTTGCTTCTCCATCCAAAGACTGAAAAAAAATTCTTAGAGAAACATCTACATGTTCAATGTCTTTCTTTGCTGCAAAATTGCAAAATACTGACACATGATTCTATACAGTTTGTTCATCTTCCCTTGTAAAATGAGGAAGAGTTTTGAGGTAATCCTATGGAATTTGATTTAATGGTTGTGGAAATTGAAGAGGTGCATACCTATTCACTAATAATGCAGGTACTGCCATGTTTATTGAACTTTGATTACCAACAGATGTGGAACCTAACTGAGAGGTAGATGGAATGTGCACAGGTGGTAATGTGGCTATTGGTTGAGGTTGAATGATTATAGCAAATAAATGAAAAGTAACAGATTCTAAAGATTGCTCTTGACAATTAGGTTCTTGAAATGAAGATGATGAAAAAGATGACTCTTTATCAGATGAATGTTTAAGTGAATTGTTGCTTGATGTAGACAATGTGGGAATTGGTGTAATTGGAATCTTAGACCTTCCAACCCTCTTAGAAAATAGCCTTTCGGGATCTAAAAGAGCTTGAACCTTCTGTTGTGTAGTGTCTGATCCTGTATGGGGTCTTCTTGAAGCCAAAATTATTAATTTGATTCAAAAAAACCAAATATTTCCTCCTCATTAAACAACCACAGGAAAATATTGAAACCCAGGGAAAAAATCTTCTTGTCTTCTCTCCCCGGCAGCGGCACCAATTAATGTTATTCCTTAAGAAACCAATTTCCTAGTTGTGAGGAAATTGTGCTTAAGACATTAATAGATATTACTTATTGTCACTTATTGTTTGTTGTGTTCTCAAATGAAGGACCCTGAAAACTTAGTCTCTAACTCTTAATACATGTATGACCAGAACATCTTAGAATGCCATTGGTTGCTAGATATAAATGATGAATGAAGAAAGTTTGAAGGGGAAGTTAAAGATAATATGCTGATCTCTCACAGAAACTACTATCTATAACTTAGAGGAATTATGATCACGAGAACTGAATCATAGACATTATGTTGATCTTTCACAGAAACTATTATCTATAATTTAGAAAGGAAGTGAGGACTTCAAGTATATGAGCACTCTTTTAAGGAAATTTAACCTTATCTACAAAAGCAAATAAAGACCTGTTGCTTCATTACTATACTTGAAAAGAAGAAAACATAACATGACACATGACAGATAAGCTTACAAAATTATATGCAATAACTCATGGAAACTTCTGGTTCTTTCATTAATCAATGATGATATTAGGAATGCAATTGCCTAGTCTCCGGGTTCTCCAAAATTCGAACCCTTTATTAGTAAATTTTCCTCCTTTTATACATTGTGGAACGATTGTTCTTTTTTTGAAACTGCCCAAACTATATAATTTATTTTCTAACTATATTAAGAAAGAACTATTTTAGAATTTTACAGAGAATAAAAGACACCTCCAAGGACATGAAGCAACAAGAACATAACTAGATTCAGGAAGGGATGATAACTGTTGGCTTGCTCTGTTGATCTGTTGTCCTGTAAATTCCCTAATGATATTTAACTCATTTTAACCGTAATGAAATACGTTTAGTTTGTGTAATCCTGAGCTTACATGGGCATTCTGATTGGCCAAAATGCAAAGAAACATACCGGATTGTATTCCTCTTCAGATTTGGGTCCAACCCTGATTTTCCACTTTCCACAACAAAATTAACGTGAATTTCTTATTAATCTGGAACTCAAAAGAGTTAATCTTTCTTTATAAATTTGTCAAATCTACTTGTACAGTGCTCGCTTGACTTCCGCCGCAAATCGCAATTGGCCCCTTTCCAGTGGTGCATTAACGTAATGTTGAACTTAAGTATAATTCCTTCATATCTGTGCTTTTCTGTTATATACCTTTAACAATGAAAATATACCATAAAGCATGCTTTTTTGCTTCTAACATGGGCTTTGCACAACTATTGAGGCATACCCTTCTGCCACTGTAGATCTGTGGTTTTCATATTGGACAGCCTATAAAGATTTCGGGTGGGATATAATCCCGAAGAATACTCACCCGAAATGGGCGGTTTTCTCTCTCCACCCAGCTACTACATGTCAAATGCTAAGTGGGATTAGGTGAGCTCCAATAAAACCATTTCCCAATTTTTGCTCCACCTGAAAACCTACCTTATAACTTTAAATCCGCCTTTTCTTTGGATTTGGCTTTAACACTAATTTTTCCATTTACACAACTAAGTTGATGCAAAACACGTAAAGCGAAACTGAAAATGAATTAACCCAATTTAATAAATCTATCAGGTCCAGAACCCAATCGCAAATCACAATCAGTGGAACCAATGTACATAAACTCTGTGATAAGCAGACCTGATGAAATTTATAAAGCACAATATATATATTTCAGGTTCGGGCCGTTAACTTTAACACTTGTTTCCTTTGTAAATCCGATATATTTATGCTTTGCGCTATATATATATATATATATATATATATCTTATATATATATATATATATATATATATATATATATATATATATATATATATTTCAAATGTGTTTTCATATATTTTCGATATGTAATTACCACAATAAAAATACTTTTACTTTTAGACTGTGAGGTAGAGAATACAAAGGGTTTCATTGAGGTTGAACCCCCTTAATGATTTTAAGCCACACATTGTGATAAAAATGAATAATAAGCTTAAACCCAATATAAGCTACAACACCGACCATACTGCAATTAAATATTTGATGAAAAAACCTGATGTAAATGCCTGGATTATTAAATGGTTACTTTTATTGCAGCAATTTTATCTAACTATTATTGATAAGCTTGACAAAGAGAATGTAATTGCAGATTTTTTATCCATATTGAATTTTCCTGCAGGGGAGGAAGGAATGGTTGATGATCAGCTATCAAATGAACATTTATTCACCATTTTAGTTCTCTCTCCATGGTTTGTTGACATAGCAAGCTACTTGGTACCTGCATAGTTCCCTCCAAATTTTTCCTCAAAGGAAAAGAGCATAATCATAAGAAAATGCATCCCATTCACCTGGATTGGGGGCAATATATTCAAGCTGGGTCCAAATCAAATTCTGAGAAGATGTGTCAGGGAGGAGGAGGTTTTTGACATCCTTCTGGTCTGTCATGATGGGCCTTGTGGAGGTCACTTTTCAACCAAAAGAACAACATTCAAGGTACTACCAGCTGGCTAGTACTGGCCCACTATCCATTGAGATGTAAAAAGGTATACCAGCCAGTGTGATTGGTGCCAAAGGATAGGGAAGCCTAGCCCCGTGGATGAAATGCCTCTACAAACTCAAGTGACTTTCGAGCCATTTGACAAGTGGGGCATGGATTTCATCAAGTTGATTGACCCTCCATCCAGATAGAATAAGTACATCATTGTGTGCACCAACTACTTAATAAAGTGGGCTGAAGCCAAAGCTATCAAAGTAGCGACAGAAGAAAAGGTCACTAAATTCTTGAGGGGGAATGTGTTTTATAGGTTTGGGTACCCTATGTAGTTGGTCATTGATCAAGGCAGTCAATTTATATCCCACGTGATTGAAAATCTATTAATCCAGCATAAGATCAAGCACAAAAAATCCACTCCTTACCACCCATAGGATAATGGGAAAGTGGAAGTCACTAACCGAGCATTGGAAAGCATTCTAACCAAAATGATTAGCATCAGTAGAAAGGATTGGGCAGACAGATTGGTGGAGGCCACCTGGGCCTACAGACTACTTGGAACACCACCACTGGCTTCACTCCTTATGATTTGTCCTATGGGAATAAAGCCATGTTTTCCATTGAATTTGAATACAAAACCTTAAGGATGGAAACACAGTTGGATCTAGATGTCATAAGGGCACAACAAGAAATATTGCTCCAGCTAAATGGGTTAGATGAATTTAGGATGCAGGCCCTCTTGCACATATAAGCGACTCAAGTACAAAGGAAAATATGGCATGACAGAAATATCAAGGACAAATTGTTTCAAGAAGGTGACTGGTCCATGTTGTATCATTCCCGGTATAAATATTTCAAAGGCAGGTTCCAAATGGTTGGGACCCTATGTGATAGAAAAGTGCCATGATAATGGAACTGTTTAAATAAGAACCATCAATGCAGAAGGTATCCCTTTGCTTGTCAATGGGTATAGGTTAAAAGTCTCCAAAAATCCCTTATCAAAGAAGGAATTCATTAGTAGCATTCGAAAGAGAGTGATGGTGATTGAAGAAGTCTCTACTTCCACCTCACCAAGTTCTTAGAAAAAAAAAAAGAAAAAATAAAAAAATAAAGAGACCTAGGTGAAAACCTCCATGAGGCACTTGAGTCCAACTTTAGGGTTGAAAACCTCTTGAGGCGGTCCAAGAGTATATATATATACATATATATTTGGGTGAAAACCTCTTTTGAGGCACCCAGGGTAGGAAACAAGGATGAAAACCTCCTTTGAGGTGGCCTAATTGTCTTTCAAAAAAGAGAAAAGAAAAGAAAAAGGGAGAAAAAAACATATAAAAAAATTAACAATTCTATTTTTGTAGGTTTGCAATAAGATGATGAACACATGATACAAAGGAAAACATGCCATACAACAAACTATGTTTCCCTTCATCCATTTCAACTCCTCCATAATCCCCATGATATTCCATCCATACTCAACTCGAGATTCCAATTCCAAGCAATTATGTGTTTTCTACAGGGTTCCCTATAATACTATAGGAGTTTCCTGTAGGTATTACAGGAGGTCTTGAAAAAGTATAGGAAGGGAAGTCTAGTGGAAAAATGGTGACACAATCCTATTTTGGAATATGAAAAGAGTGAATGACCTCACTACACATCAGCCAACACCCTTCATCACCATGTCACCCCTGTTTCCATAAAAAAAAATCAAGTTAGAAAATAAATAAAAAAAGGGAGAAGAAAAAGAACATCAAAAAGGGGTATGCCAACAACAACCTACCTCCCTTTCCACTCCATAATCACATCTTCCACTCATTCCAATGCCCATTCAACTTCAGAGTAGAGAAAATATGCAGAAATTCAAGAAGAAGCCATATATAGGACATCTTGTAGGAAATATTGTAGTAGCCTATTCCAAAAAAAGCCCACAACAACTCCAACCCACCTTCAGCACAAGAACTACATGAATGAGGAAGCTCCTCTAAAGCTCAGCCGCAACAAGAAGGCCAACAGCAAAAAAATCCAGCACTTGTACATCATCAAAGGAGAAAATCGTCAACAAAAGAAGAAGAAAAAAACACAGTGGAGAAATGCAGCTAGGTCAAAAAAACAAATTACCACCACTCTCCAACACACATCAACAAGGCAAAGGATGAATAGGTATGTCATCTCACCAATACTCCCTCATAGGTACGAATATGATTAAACTATTGGAATATGCAGGAAGTTGATTTTATAAGCGAAGGTGGTCGGTTAACTTGGCCACCCTCAGTCAGATAACAAGAAGAAATAGGTTATTCAACTACACACGTGGAAAGGTCACATAAAAAAAGGGGAATGAATTAAAAAAAAGTGGTTAAGTTACGTAGAATCAAGGTGGGAGATGATTATAAGGAAGGGTGATATGATAAACTAGTAGTGGGACTAATGGTCAAAAAGGAGGTATTTGTACTCAACCAACCATCACTCACCCAATGAAATCATCCAGAAATAGAAATAATCACTCACTCCCATGTGAAATATTGGTTATTTTAAAAATATGAAGGTAGAGGCAACTTATAGGAGTCATCAAAGGAAAAAGTTACTCTTGGCATCCCTACACTGAGCACCTACAAGAAACAATCAACGCCCACAACAAACAAGAGAATCTACAAAAAACTATAGGAAAGATACAAGATACAGGGAGGATTATCACATAGAGTTGTAAGTGGACACTGAGGGAAATCAATTCAAGAGTTCTCATCATCAGAGCATAGAAAAGGGAGGTAGGTACCATACCTTCTGTGTTTCTCATTTAAAAAGAAGAAATCCTCATTTATTTTGAGTATTGGTAGTACACATAAAGGTAGAAATATTTTTGTGAAGTTCAATAAAGGATAAACTATGAAACCTCATCAACTACCCAAGTTATTAAACTATAGCCACCCAAACCTCACTCAAACAAGAATTTCTAGAAAAATATGACAAGAGGTTTCAACAAAAGAGAACCCACCAACAAAACCAGAATACACCAGCATCATCCTGTGGTATAAATCTTTACAAGGCATCAACGGATGGGGTTCTTTGAGTTACTGAGAGGATACAATGATGATGTGGCTACATAATTTGCAATGTCACTCATACGTCTCACTAGAGCCAATGCCACTGCTATAGTGAAAGGTTTGTCAGTAGAAATTACCCCTGAGAGTATTAGCAGGATGGCTACACTCCCGCTAGGGTTGCAGTGGAGAAAAGGGGAGAAGGCTAACAACACTCTTTCCAAGAAGGGATTTCTCTTGGAAAGAGAAGAACCAATTGAAGACAAAAATGGGGTTAGAAGGGAAAGCATGAGATATCCTTGGAATAAAGTTACCACATCATCAAGTATATTTCCTGTGAAGGTAGATATAGTGTATTATATGGGTACCACTTTGGAATCCTCCATAAGCTAAGATTTGGAGGGGAGACACCTCCTCATAACAGGCTTAGTGTACCTTATTTTCTATTACAATCAATAATACACATGAGCATCAAGGTACAAGAAGGGAAACATCAACAACTAGCACATCATGGGTTGATCAAACTCATCTTGGAAGATGCTCTAAACAATTTAAGAATCCCTATTGCATGGTCCAAATTTGCAGACATGTAGGAAGAAGGTGCAGTTTGAGCCATTGAATATGATAGAAGCCCTATTTCTAGTGAGGGAGAAGAAGAAACAGAGGAGGAAGAAGAAGAACAAACAGAGGAGGAAAAATAAGAAGAAATAGGGGATGAAAAATAAGAAGAAAAAGAGGATGAAGAAAAGGATAAAAAAGAGGATGGAAAAGAGGATGAAGTACAGAAGGATGAACAAAGTTCTGAAAAATAGATCAGGGAAGAAGAAGAATCACCAAGGGTGTCTCCGGAGCCTACAGAGGAGGAGGCAGTAGTTCCTCTAACTGCCCTAAGTAGACCTATCAAATCAAAGGGAAAAAGACATAAGAAAGCTCTTGTTTACTTCAGAACAAGTAAGAGCACCCAGATTAGACAATGGAGACCTCAAACCCCTACTAGGATTCCAATTATCATAGAGGACTCACCAAAAGAACAAGAGAAGGTAGTACCTCTAGAGAAGAGGAAAGAAGAAGAAACATCAAAACAAGCTTCTCCTAAGTCACCAATCACCTATGTTAGGCAACCTGTCACCAGGTCAGCCTCAAAAGAACAAGTTAAACAACCTTTGACCCCTTCACAAAAATGGAAAGGTCTCCTATAGGAAATGCAAATAGAACTACAAGAAGAAAAAACAATCCTATAGGAAACACTATCAAAGATGCAAGAAACACAAAGAAAAAGATTAGGGAAGGTTGCAAGGGAAAATAGAAGGAAAACAGGTAGAAAAAACTCAAGAAACAATAGAGGAAGAGTCCCAGGAGCTCAATGAGTCTAGCTCATAGCCAAAACTCAACTCCTAATATAGATTCATTAAAGGAGGTAGGGTGATACCACAAAAATTTTCCATTCCTCTATTCTTTGAACTTGGAAAAGAGGGAGCAAGGACACATCATTGGATGAAAATTGCTAAATCAAAATGGGTGGAGGATGTAGGCCACATGGAGGAGAAGTTGTAAGAAATGGGAAGAGAATTAAGTAGCATAAGAGATAGGGAACAAATGATCAAATCTCAATTAGAGGTTGAGAACACATGGCTATGAAAGCAGCTACAGGAAAAGGAAGGAAAATTGGAAACTATGGCAAGTTTATCCATGGAGGAAATTCAATGCAAGATTCTGACAAAATCCTATGCCCTATACCTCAAAGAACAATGGCTGTAGTTTTAGATAAAAACCCTAGCACAAAGAAGAACTATGTATTTCCAAGACTACGGGAAATTCATTGACCTCTGTGACCAAAACACCCTAGAGGATAGAGCAAAGATATTTGAATTCTACCTACACAATTTAGCTTTGACAGATTTCAATGTGTGGGATGCCAATCCAAAGCTAGGGACTTGCAACTAATGACCTTGGCATCTTGGATGAGTCATGAGGAATACAAAGCTATAGAAATGAAAAGGCTATTTTCAAGAGAAGAAGAAGAACCCCTTTTCATCAAAGCAGAACAATCTAACTCAATGGATGTCATCAGTACTACAACCTCATTGCAAATGATCCCAAGCTTGCACCACAATACCTTGTTGTACAAGAACAAGGAGTCAACCATTTTAAAGACATGATAAGGTTGCTAGGAGATGAGAGCCAGCGAGTCTTCCAAAGGAGATGGAACACCTTACCCTACAACCTAAAGATAAAAGAATATCATTCTCTTGATAGATTGAGGGATGCACTACAAATAGTTCCAATGTATAAGCAAACATTAAAGAGAGTCAAAGTCAAATTGATTGGATTGAAACTCAGCCCACCATTGCTTTTAGGTATGTTAGAGGGGATAAAGGAATAAGAAGAAAGAAATCAGTGGGAGGAGATAGAGAGGAATGCATGGTTTTATCCATAAGAGGAGGAGACTATAACAGAAAACTGGAACGTCAGGGAGGCCAGCAAAGCATTGAAAGACATGGACATAGATTGAGTTGCTCAAAGGATGAGCAACATTTTTAGTAGGGAGGTGATGATAAGCCTCAAAATGGGTAAATTATATTGACCTTAATGCACCTCTAGCTTACAAAAATAAACTTTTCTCATAATCCTTTACATGTTTTAATTATATTTTTCTTAATGAGGAGAGTAAAGATGAGATGTCATGTCTAGTGGTCTAATGTATATTGACTAAAGGTTTTGGAGAAAGTTTTGGCTAATTAAAGTGTAGGAAGTCAAATAAATACAAGCAAGAGAGATTATAGGAGATAGGATCTCCCTCCTTAACTCCTCACTCACTCGAATATTCCTCAATCAAATCTCATTAGCTCAGAGTTGCAAGCATTCAAGTCATGAGGTTCATTGGCAACCAAGCCAGTGATAGTTGAAGCCCTGTTGATCTCGATATTGGGAGCCAAGCCTCCCTAAGTTTAAGGAAGTTATTGGTAACTTTAGTTGTATAAATCAAGAAGCCTAGAGCCTCATCAGGATTCAAGTTTTTTATTCAAGATAGCTAAGCAGTTTTCGACTTGAAGCATTGTAACCACGCACTCTTGTGTATTTATGATATTTTAATGAAAATGAGAAACATTCCCTTGATCCAACACTGATTTGACTCACAGGGTTGAAGATGTTGGGTTAGAACCCAAACCTAGTAGCAGAGGTTCCTCTTGTTGTATATGTATGCTTAGGTTATACTCATAACTAGTTGCTAAACTGACTTTGGTGTTGTTAATTTGGAAGTATTGGTAGGTTTAATTAGTTTGCTTCCATTTGTGGATAGTTATAACAATAGAATTATAGTGATAATAAGATATTCCAAAAAGTCTGAAAACAAGTTGTTTTCACCTCATTTATCCCTTTCAGGGATCATGGCTTGAGGAACACTTTCCATCCAACCCAAAAACACAAAATTCTTTCTTTTTGTGTAATCTAGGGTTTTCCTTCTAATTAGGTCATTATCTTTCAATTTCATAAGATAAGTTGCAATTTCTATTTATGATCTCTTAACTTTTGCATTAATTTCATATTGGTTTTTGTATTGGTTTCAAGCACTTCCATGCATGAACTTAGCAAATAAATGGTGATAATTTTGTTTTCTTTTTTGAATAAACCCTTCTTGTTTTTAGATGAATTTATGTGTAAATGCCAACAATGATGTGTCTTGTTGTAGGAGTTTATGCATTGCAGGGATACCTCATCTCATTAGCCTCATCCAAGCCATATCCACCCATGATTGCCAAATGTCACTAAGGTCTCAACCAAAATTCTTGATTTATGAGGAAAACTTGCCATTTCCTTTGAGAAAATCCAACCATATTAAAGCTTTGGCTTGATTTCTGAGTAAATTTCTACCACTCTCATGCCATAGTACCTCATTATTCACCTATTCTAAGCTCCATCCCACCTTCTAGACCACTCCCTAATCTTTCGGCATGTTCCTATAGTAAAACAGGGGATCTTGTAGGTGAACTAGTACATCCTATAGACATCTGTAGGAAAACCTGTAGCAGCCTGTTTTGAGCCTGAATTGAGATAAATAATAACTAAAGATGGGATTAGGCCCCTACTTGACCTCCAAGCCATCATAACCATTGTACTCCTATTCCTCCACACTTGTCTCCCTTGCCAAAGAACCAAGAAGAATTAGCATTTACATTTTTCAAGCAAAAATATAAAAGGAAAAAGGTACTTCATATTTATTCATGCACACAACAGTTAGTACTCTCTAGACCAGATTCATGCTTAGATTATTTAAAACCTCACATGTGTTAAAGTAGGGCTCTTTTGCAAGCAAGGTACGTTTACAAGTAGATAGAGGATTTCTTGTTATTTTGCAAGCATCTCTTTCAGTCTTTCATTCTTGCAATAGGAAACATTTCTTTTCTCTCAGTTAGGGTAAATTTTTCCTCTCCAAGTCAGCAATCAGACTTCTTCTAGTCAAGATAAGGCTGGTTTGAGAAACCCTAGTGTTCTATCGCCCTAGCTCAACAGTGACAAAGAGTAGACCAATTACATCTATTTGTGTATACAACACTGTCAACTCCAATTTTGTACGAACCTTTGGTTGATGAAGTAAATTTGGTAGCCCCAGGAGTTGCAGCATCCTTGCTGCAATACTGGTGCTCATCACTAGGTTGAAAACACTATTACACTTGGAAAAACCCATGCCACAATAAAAAAAGAACCACATGCAATACCATGCATACCAAATCTAGCAAGGAAAATACACATGAAAATCAATACCTACAATGAATCCTACTCTAGCTACTTGATCTTGCCTTTCCCTACTTGATCTTTTCTTCCGCTTGCCTTATTTTCCTTTCTTGATCCCATGCAAAACCATAGCCAAAACTTGAGCCAAGAGATTACACTAACTAAGAGCTTGCCAACTACTCCACAGAAGCCTTTCTATCAATGAGGCCTTTATTTTCTTCCTTTTCCAATATTTTCCTTCATTTTCCTCCTCACATCGAACCTATGACCTTTCACCTCCTTTTTCTCCTAATTTCCATAATTTTCATAATTAAATGTGCCAAAAATGACATTTTTCCTTTCCAAAGCCTTTGCCATTTCCTTTGCCAATTTCCTTAGCCATAATAAACTGAATCAACACCCACTAGGATGTTTCCCCCACCATTCATCTTGGAATACGTGTCCCATCATCTACACTCTTATATATTTTTACATGAGTTTTTAATTAGGGATGTTACAAAAATGATCTAATTTTTCCTTAGAGAGATTAGGATACAGAAAAGGGACCTACCTAGGATCCGTAATAAGTCATCCTCTTCTCTTCACTTTTAAGTTCCAACTCTAGCTCCACAAGTTATAAATGGAACCTACAACAACGAATAAAAACAAGCAAAGGAACGACAATATCCACATAGCATAATCCAATGTCTCTAGTCAATGGGTCAACATCACAATAAAATACATAAGTGTCAACATGACACAAGTATAATAAAACAAAGTGCTTTTTGTATTAATAAATAAAGGAGAGAGTTAGAACCATATATAGTAGCTAACTTTGTAGATATCTCCCCAATTGTTTTGTCCTTCCTTGCCATAAAGAAAACCTTCATATTCAACCCTAATTCAAATGGATGATGATTCCTTAAGCTCAAAGCAACAATATGATGGCACTGATAATCTCCAAAAGCCAACCCAAACTCTATCGGAGGCTGTAAATATATCGGGTAAACATGGTAGTTTAGGATTTACTGATCTAGGCTTAAGATCCACTTATGATGGGGGATAAGCTCAAAGGATAAGAGATAAGGCCTTTAGAGAAGGAATTTGAGATATTTATCCATGGTAAATAGTTAAAACTACCTTTGAAGCTTATGGAAGGAGAAGTTTCAAAAATATTTTTTAATTTTCCCAAAATTCTAGAACCATCACACCTCTAGAGTAGAGAAATCCGTGCCAATCAATGCATGTGCTCAGTTATGCAACTTGTAACCATTGGAGGTGGACATGCATGCAAGGTACGTTGGGGCTAAAAATGATGTTTTTGAGCCAATTTACCTAAAAAATCACTTTTTGGAGAGGCGATGCTTGGGGATTGGCAATGGGATGATGACAAAGTGTTCAAGGATGTTAATTGATCCAATTTTCAAGCCTTTTGAGTCGATGTTACAAAATGGCATGTAACAGATTCCCCCCTAAAGTAAAAATTTATAAGCGGTGGTTGAGGACAAAGTGCTTTACTTTGTGACAAGCATGGATCAAGAATAAATTGGTAGAGATCACCATTTGTTACAATACATATTATCATGATGATATCATTTTTGAGGGAGATATACCCATACTCAACATATAAGCCAATATTACATGTACAATAATCAAGAAGTCTCTTGCACTGGCGACAAAATATGGAGCCCTACTTGGATGATTGTATAAATGATCATATCCATCATACTTTGGAATCTTGTATGAATCCTGAAATTGCAACCCAGATGGATGAAACTAGATCTAGGGTCTCGACCTCACCACTTGATAATACAAGTCCAACCATGCGAATCCATGAGTTGGAGTCGAACATGGTAGACAACATCCGATTACTTACTGATGATGTTAGTTGTTAAAAGGCGTGAGAGAAACCATCGATAATGATAATGGATCTCAAGGTACTATAGTACAACCTATGTAGTGTGAATAAGTGAGTTAAATTAAAACACCACACAAAATCTTCCTGTCGGAGGCCAATGATGAAGACCTATCACCAAAAGTGAGGAAACTTGCCATTAAGGTATGCAAGCTCCAAGGCACCAAAGGGGGATTCTAGGTCAACTTCATGGATAATGTACTGATGTCGATAAGAAGTGACCCATCGTAGGAGGTCCTTGATGTATCCCCCATCAACAACACAAAACAAGTATCAAGATTTGAGACAGAATGATGCTAATGCAGAGTTGATTTAGGAATGGTAGTCATGAACGAAGGCTTAAGAGTATTGTAGCAAATATAAACTGAAGGACTTCTCTTGAACATATCAATGACATTTTATGGAGTTGGCAGCATTGACCCAAAACTGATTGCAAAGGCTTTCAATATGGTGTGATTAACCAATGAGGAAGATAGATTTCCCAACCCAATAGTCATGGACATGAAGTGAAAGAGTGTCATGTTCAAGAGCAACTCACAGACATTTCTAGGTTAAGTACCTTTTTTTATAATTTTCCCAACTATTTCTAGTCAATACCTCTTTATTTTTTACGAGCTTGAGGAGGATAACATAAGCCTGATCTATAAGTTCATTCTTCAGATGAATCCTTCTGATTATTTTTAACAAGCCTTGAGAAGGAGTAGTTTGATAGCATTATGTTTTACGATTCCAATGTCGTTTGATGATTTTATGAGTCGAACGAAGGTGTAACTTGAATTCATTTTCATTTTTAGAGAGCTTGGAAAAGAGGTAAAAAAGAAAACTCCAAAGGTTCCTTTTCGAAAGTTTAGCCTCTTGGGGAATGGCATAAAATGGTAATTAGGAGAACCTTTTAGTCATGTTTGACTAAAGCATTCCTTTTTCATAAGTAGTCTATCCCAGTCTGGAAAAGGGTTAAACTTATATTGGGTAGCTATATTTTCATTTAATTTAATGACTTTTAAAATACAAGTGCTCAACAATCTGTTCATGTTTAGGGAGTCTTAAAAGAGTTGAAATATGACTCGAGGGGTTTCTTTTTCTGTAAGTTTACAGAGCCCAAAAAAGTGATAAAAGTGTTCTCCTTCATCAAAGTGGCCTACATTGAACTTAAAATTCACATAAGATCATTTATTTAGATTTTAACCTACTCATAACACCACAAAAATATTAAAAATATATGTGACATGGTAAAATTATGTCAAAATATTTAAAAATATAATAAAATAATAATAGAATTGACCATAAATAGGAAGAAAGTAAATTCATTTTTACAATTTTCATTTCTACCTCTTATGAGTTAGTAGTGAGTTCCTTTTTACCCTCAAACTTCAGCAGTTGATTGCAACCAATCTGGTGGACCATTTTCATTGTCTCCAGTTCCAAGCAAGAGATATGTCCATGCTCTCCTTTTTCATGGTTTTCGCTTTCCATTTCATGGAAGTTCTTTGAGATTTCCTAGCATTTTAGGGTCTAATTTTTCACCCTAGGCCCATCTCACGCTCTTTGTATCGAAATTTGTGTTGTGTCTGCCTAATTCACACTTGGAAGAACGGTCCAACACACCTACCAAGAAGGAAAAGTGCATTGGGCCACTCTGTCCACTAAAGGGCAGGTGCAATGGGCACAATTTAAGAAATTTTTTAATGTTTTTAGCTAGATTTCTCTCAAATTTTTTTACCAAGGATGATTCTAAGTGTTTTTCTTGTGATTTTACAGATATTTATCGGAACAAAAAATGGTTCTAATATGGAGAGAGAGATAGAAAATGAGTCCTAATATTTGGATGTTGCCAATGATCCAGTATCAATACAAGGGCATCAGGAATTGTTGACATGGGGTTTACATGGATTTTTCTCAGTGTTACTAGAGTTACCAGAATATCTAGTTAGGGAATGGGGTATAAATGGATAGTTCTGTCGTATCAAGGCGCATACTCTCAAGATAGAGATTGAGGACATGTATTTTCTGGTAGGCTTCTCTCGAAGAGGAGATCCTATCTCACTATATGGTATCAAAAGGGACAGTGAGACCGTCAAGGATTACATAAATTCTCACTTTAGAATTCATTCTCAATCAAAAAAGGATGAGAAGATAGAGATTAAGGATGTGATATGACTAAATCTCAGTACAATCCTTTTCATCATGGCTCAGTTGGCCGGTAGCACCGCTTTGTATTTGGCTACCAAGTCCCAAATGCAATATGTATTAGAATGCATAGAACCCACTGTGTTCAATTGGAGTGAGGGGGTTTTGGAAAATATGAAGGAACAACTGAATAGGGAAAAGGATGGGTGACTGAATGACCTTCTATATGGTTCTATGATGATGTCCTTTTCTCTATAGAGGATACCACTACTTTGACCTCAATGCATTGAGCTTGAGCTCCCAGGTCTTGGAGTTCCACGGATAAGGCAATGGGTAGAACTCATGGCTCATCATGTGGGTGCATCTTCGATGAGTTTCACTCCCAATTTATTTTAATGGATATGGGTGCAACTCATTATGATAGAGGACTATCCATATGCCAAAGCTAATTTCTACAGAGACCCAGAGCTCATTTTAGCTAAAGGTGAGCAATGGGTGATATAGAAACAATGTCATTTTGATTTATTTTTTTAGTTTTTAGGATTTTACAACTTATTTTTTATGTTTTTAATTATTCAGAGGTTAAATATTGGACTATTACGATGAATAGGATGTTCATATCTTCAGCGTCGAGGAGAGACACAACTTGCATCGGTAGGAGTTGCAGTGACTAGAAGGGTAGAGGAGGAGATGCAGGAGCTCAACATAGCCAAGACCCTCATCGAGTTCGAGTGCCATGTCAAGGGTTTGAACCATAGTGTGTCAGAGACTAGGGCTAATGAGATCCCCATGCACTTACAACGATACACTATTGGAGTACCAGAGTTTGGTAGTTGGTTGTTGTGCAAGGTTGCTTGTGTGATTTTCTATTATCACGTTCATCATTGGGACCAGTCTACCAGGAGAGCCATATTTTGTTTGCATGTATTTTGATAGTATAGGTTGTGTGTCCTTATGTGTCTTGGACACAATTTTTGTAAAACCAAACTCTATATATATATTCATATATTGATGTTTCCTATTTGCTCTGTCTTGTCCAATGTATGATGTTGATTGAAATTTTTATATGTGTTGCAAATGTCTGTCTAAAATATAATTGGATAATGCATTAAATATTGTATTTAGACTTCTAGGAATATTTTGATATTGAATATGATCAAAATATCATTTTCGAAGGTGAACCCTTAAAAGCATGCGAAGCATAGTTGGGTTTTAGACATTGCTTAAATGTAGTACTACGAGTTGTGAACCAAATTTGACCATCAAATGGTGAATGCCACATGAAATAGCATCAAACAACAATCCGATCGCTCCATTATACTCAACAATGTTATTGGTTGAGCAACTGATACAAATCCCTTGTAAACTCACTAACTTGAAATTTGGAGTTTAAATAGCCCATGTTGCGGAGGAAAGGTTCAGAGTACTAAGGCTAGCGCCATCATTATAGCCAACATATGGTTGAAGGAACACCGACATCTACAAATAAAATGTAATCCAAGGTTAACTGAGACAGTAGGAAAATTTGAATAAAACAAACTATAAACACACCAACGCGCTTATACAGTATGTACATAGTGACTACGCAAAGGGAATCTATGCATAGTTTTTTTTAAGGTACAACCCATTTCTGGGTTGCCCTAGAGGTATTCCATCAAAATCAATGAACCCATAATCGCCTTTTGCAAGTACATGTTTGACTATATAAGGGCCTAGCCAAGTCAGCTCGATCTTCCCAACCCCTAACTTATCAAATCTCTGATCATACAAAAGGACTAGATCACCTTCCAAGAAGGAATGAGGTTTAACATTCTTGTCATACTACTGTTCTGCAACCAACTCACTAAACAAAACAAAAGATAGATCAATGAATTAAAAATTAGCCTCTTCGAGGAGGAACTCTCCTTTACATTACATAAATGAATAATTCTTGGATGATACAAATATAATACCTCCTTGGTATATATAAGAGTGTAAGGGGTCACAATTTAATCAAGGCCTACATAACAATAATAATGTAAGGGCACAACAATAATAATAGTGGGCTTCTATGGAGCACAACAATAACAATATGGGGGTCGGATGGGCACAAAAATAATAATAGGGGGATAAGCTAACAATAACAATAAGGGGGCTACAATAGTATTATAAGGACCTAACGTCCTCCTCTCCTTTAAAAAAGTGTTGTCCTCAACGCTTAAGTAGTTTTAAATGCTTCTGTATAAAATTTTCATCTTCCCATGTGGAATCTTCAGCGAGTAAGTTCTTCCACTTAATGAGATACTCTAAAATTAATCGATTCTGTAGCTCAGGTTATTATTTCCATGACTTCTTCAAGCTAAAATATAATTTTTCCTTCTTCATCATGTTCTAGCGATATTGTTTGAACTGGAGCTTGTCATCAATACCCTTCTTTAAGCATGAAACATGGAAAACCGGGTCTACTAAGGAAGATGTAGGAAACTCCAATTTGTATTCCATAGTACCAATATTTTGCAACACCTTTTAAGGAACATATCACTTGGGTGATAATTTATTATCCTTTTTAGCTTAATTAAGGAACATTTGTTTTTATGGATGTAGCCATAAAAATACCCACTTTCCTACATCAAAACTTCTTTCACTGCGATGTTGATCTTCCTATTGTTTAGTTCGATTTTGTGCCAGAGTGAGGTTATCATTTAAGAGTTGTAGAACTTATTGTTGATGCTCGACGTGATCTTCCACTGCTTGAACCTTAGAATTTTCTCTTAAATATGATGTGATGGATGATGGATGCTATCCATAAAGTGCCATAAATGGGGCAATTTTTGCTGCAATATGAAAGGAAGCGTTATACCACCATTCAGCCATAGGTAACCACTTGACCCATTGTTTTCTTTTATTAGATACAAAGCAATGAAGATATCCTTCAAAACAATTTTCCCATTAGATTGAGGATGATAAGATGAACTATGATCTAATTGAGAGCCAAGACTGTTACCGGGAATAGTGTCCACTCAGACCTGCTATTCCCACTAAGAATGGTAGCTATCTTAGAAACAAACAAGTAAAGTCTACTTTCGCTTTCCTTTATGAAAATAGATAAGAGTGGAACAAAGGAGACCAACCTTAGTCTCGTGCTTGGTTTCTTGGTTTGATTCCTCTCCTTCTTGATAGGTCTTTGCCGCTTCTTCTTCGTCTACCCAGCTTTAGAGAGCACCTGTGGAATCAAAGCAACATACTACTATCGAAGAACAGAGATCTATATTCATAAATAACACGGGACTAGATATGTGTTAACCATAAAAATGCATATATAAGAAAACATACAAGAATATGGAGGAAAAATTGAATAGATTTATTAAGATCAAGAATAGCAAGAGGATTACAACCATATGTTCTGACCCAGCATCATCCTCCAGCAAGAAAGCCCTTCTTCACCTCAAGTAAAGCTTAGATCACCCAACACTATGAAGTTTCTCCAGAAAACCAACAACAGTTCTCTACAAGATACAAAATTCTAGCCTCCGGATCTCTGTGATGAGGGATCCATATATAGATGATTGTAGGGGGGTGATTCATCTTCTAGGGTCTTGATTAGTGTCCTCTCTCTGATAGTTCTTGATTCCACTTGGAGACTGTTGATCTCTTACTCATCCCTGGTTGAAAACAGAGAGGCAAGTGTCAAAGGGGAAGCTTCTGGAAGATTCCATGATCTTCCACCTCACAAATTGTCCCTACCATTTGTCCATTCCCGACCATCGCACCCTACAGAGGGGCCATTGAGTATGCGTCGCACCCTTTACACTGGGAAGGTGATATGCATCACACACTCTGCACTGGGTATTCAGTATGGTCCAGTTTTAACCATTTCTGAGCAGTTTTTAGTGGAGAACTTCTAGGAGATGATGTAACTAGCTGACCTTGTTCCTTTAGGTAGCGAAGCAACATTTTTACTGACTTAGGAGCCCTTAGTTTATGGAAATTTATGATTGGGGTTGCAGTTCCCAAAAATGTCTATAACAAAGACAAGAAAACAATTCCGTCCAAAAAAATCTAGTGAAAATGGGATTTTTGTCACTTACAATAATGTTTTGGTTCCCATGTAGCTTTAGAATTGTTTCCAAAGACGTAGTAGAAAATATAATGGATTTAAAAGAATGAGATAATTTACAAAAGTGTGAACAATTGGCAATTCTATCAACTACCACCATAACAAAACGCTTTCCTTCAGACTTGGGTAAACCTATAATAAAATCCATTGTGACCTCCTCCCAATGCTAACTTAGAATGGCTAAAGGTTGTAATAGAATCGGGGTCTTAATTGTATCAAATTTATTTTTTCGGAAAACCAAATATTTTTCCATAAACTATTGAACATCAAATTTATGGCCATCCCAAAAAAATCCTTGTTGATCCCGTGGTAAGTTTTTAAAAATCCTGAGTGCCCTCCTAAGGGAGAGGTGTGCAATTCCAAAAGCATATTTTGTTTGAGTTGGGAATTCTTACAAATATATAAGTGATCTTTGTACCATAATGAATCATTTTCTAGATAAATGTATCAGTTGCATTGGGATCTTCCTGCAACTTTTGAATGAGTGTCGACACCTCTTTGTCATTATTCCATTCACCCCTTGCTTCATTTATCTAATTAGGTTGGATAATAGAAATGACACAAATCAATCCTTCCACATCCTCATCCTTTCTTGAGAGTTCATCTGCAACAACATTTGCTTCCGTTTTTCATAGATGATTTCAAAGTCACAACCCAACATATTTGTGACCCATTTTCACTGCTCTTCTGAAGAGAATATTCGTTCCAAAAATTATTTAAGACTATTATGATCTGTTTTTACCTTGAACTGTTTTCCCATTAGGTAAGGCCATCATTTCTTTAGCGCATGTATTATTTCCAACATTTCGTTCTCATAAATAGGTTTTTGTAAATAATTTCCCTTGATTAGATGACTTACGAAAGTAATGGGTCTTCCTTCTTGCATTAAAACGTCACCAATTCCATTTCCCAAGGCATCGCATTCCACAATAAAGGTTTTTCTCAGGTCTAGAGTAGCTAAGATCAGTGCTTTAACGTTGCCTCTTTAAGATCTTCAAAGGCCTTAGTTGCTTTTGGAGTCCATGAAAACACATATTTCTTTAGTAATGTTGTTAGATGTGATGCTATTCTCCCATAATTCTTAATAAAATTTCTATCACACCCTCTCAACCTGCGAAATCCTCGAAGACGCTTTAGGGTTGTGGGGATTTTCCATTCCTTAATGGCTTTAATTTTGTTAGGGTCTACCTTAACACCCTCATGAGATACAATATGACCCAGATATTCACCTCTTATGCTCCAAAGAACATTTTTGGAGTTTTTCCATATAGTTTTTCTCCTCCAATAGTTTGAGCACCCTATCAACATGTTGAACATTTGATCCTTCCAAGTCTTTTTGTGGATTAGTATATCATCAAAAAATAATAACACAAATTTTATAAGGAAGGGTTTGAAAATGGAATTCATCAAACCTTGAAATGTAGAAGGTGCATTAGTTAGGCCAAAAGGCATGACCAATATTCATAATGACTTTCATGATTTTTGAATGTTGTTTTCAAAATGTCTTCAGTCTTCATTCGAATTTGATGATATCTTGATCGAATATACAACTTGGTGAAGTAAATTTTTCCATCTAATTCATCTAATTTCATCAATGACAATAATGGGGAATTTATCTTTAATAGTGAGCTTGTTTAGCTCCCTATAATCCATACACATACACCATGATCCATCCTTCTTGTGCACCATTACTACTAGAGTAGAGAAAGAACTTTGACTAGGTTGAATTATACCGACCTCTAGCATTTCTGCAACCATATGTTCAATTTCACTCTTTTGGGCATAGGGATATATGTAGACCTGATGTTTGGAGAAACACTTCCTGGAATAAAATGAATAGCATGATCATGATCACAAATAAGTGGGAGGCCTTTGGGAGTCTCAGATACCTTGGAATGATTGTCCAAGACTTTTTGGAGATCTCGAGAAATAAATGATTTTGATATTTGAAGCTCTAGTGAGCATAATTGTGCAATTATGCATCGTTTTTCTTTCTTTAGAAGATATTTCATGCCATTAGAGTTGATTATCTTCCATAGTTTCCCTCCAATACCCCTTAACTCAAATTCCTTTCCTTCCCAAAATAATTTCAAGAAAAGTTCTTGAAAATTAAAATCTATCGTCCCCAAAGATTATAACCATTAGACTCCTAGTACAACATTAACACCACCCATTGGAATGGAAAACATTACATGTTCAATACATATTCCCACATGGCTATCTTATATTATGACACTTTTCAAAGTAGTTTATAGTTCTTTGATTTGCATCCATCACTTGATACTCTAGTGCAGGATATAGAAAGAAATTCAATTCCTTGGCTATCTTACAATAAATAAAATTATGGGTACTACTTGAATCCATCAACAATATTACCTTTTTCTTCTTGATATATCCTTCTATCTTGAGAGTTTGAGAAGCGGTAATTCCTACTAATGCATTACAAGATATGGTTGGATTCATTTCTTCATTCACTAGGGTTGGTTCCCGGTGTATATCCTCCTTTGTTTATGTTTCTTGTTCCTTTTCTTCCTCCTCTTTGCAATATATGTAAAATAATTTCTTCTCAGCACACTTATGAAGTTTGGTGTATTTTCTATCACAACTGTAATAAGACATTTTTTTTTTCCCTCCAATTGTTGTGGTGTCAACCTTGTAGGTTATGGAAGGCTAGGAGCAACAACACTTCCATCTTTATAGTTGTGAGTGGTATACTTCATTGTTTCCATAATTTTTCTATCAACTTTTCTTGCCACCCTAAATGCCTTCTCCAATGAATCAAGTTCCCAAAGGTGAACCTCATGTTAGATGCTATCCTATAAATTCCCTATGAAGACACCAGCCCTATGCTTCTCTAGAATATTAGTTACCCTGATATTCAATTTTTGGAAGTCCTCAATGTGCTCCGCTATTGAAACCATTTGTTTGAGATTTATCAAGTAGATAAAGAATGCACTGCTATTTGTACCATCATAATGTGCTATCATTTCCTTCGTAAAAAATGACCAAGTGAAAAGTGGTTTATGAGAAAAAAACCATCGATACCATACAAACTAATTGGGTTCTCAATATAAATATGAAATGCGTACCTTTTGTGTGTGTTTCACATTATGGAGATCAAAATATTGCTCCATCTGTAGTATCCATGTTACTAGATCATTTCCATAAAACTTCCTCATATCAATATTTGGAGTGTGGTGGGTGTCAATCCCTTCCTTGGAGTCTCTAAAAGCATAATTCATATTCCTTCTTTCCTCATCGCGATTTTCATGGATTACCTTGCCACCATTGGGAAGCCTTTCTTGCAGAAATGTCTTTTCTTCCTCTTCTTCAAGTGTAGTATTAAAGATTTTTAGTTGCTTACTAGGTGTATCCATTTTTTTGTTACAAGGCATATTGGAAATAATGATATATATTCTTCACTAAGCCCTTTGAATCACTTCAAACGGATTTTCAAATAGAATTTATGCAAATTTAAGAAATATACACTTTTTTGCTTGTTTTTGGGAGCTTGATCTTGAAACTATTGTATCTATATAATTTTGGCTCTCTAAGGTCTAAAATTCAGTCCCATGGTAGAAATCTAAGTCTTGTTTCTAATTCCACAAGTCATACCAAGATTGTATTATTCACGAAAATGTTATGCCCAATATCCCACGATAACTTGATTATATTCTCGTTCATTAGAGTGAACTTGTACGGAGTTCCACGTGTCATGTTTTCGACCTTCAGCCCTGAAAATCATACATAAAAAACTACAGTCCATGCAATTTAAGTCATGTTGTATGAAATTCAAATCTAATGTTGAGAGGAAAAGTTATGATGATTTTCCCTAGGTCACTTATTTGAGATTGAATTTTGGAGCCTGCAAAAACCATAACTTCATCGGACCATATCTCAAAAAATATAATGAACCAAGATTTGAAATTATTACATGAAATTCAGCACAATTTCAGATCCATGTGGTAGAAATTTTGGCTTCTGATTCCTTGTGGAAATAAAGTTATAGTGAAAGTACCAAGATTACCTATTTGAAGTAGCGAAACCCTAAAATCCAAAGCTATGATACCAAATGTTAAGAAACTAGCTCACAAAACAAAAGAAAAGATAGATCAACGAATTAAAAATTAGCCTATTCAAGGGGGAAAGCTCCTTTACATTGCATAAATGATCAATTCATGGATGATACAAATGATAAGACCTCCTTGTTATATATAGGAGTGTAAGGGGCCACTACATAATCAGAGACCGAATAACAATAATAATGCAAATGCACAATAATAATAATAGTGGGCTTCTATGGGCACAAAAATAACAATAAGGGTCATACATTAGTATTATAGAGACATAACAATTGTGCTTTGATGTCTTTCTGGGCCTCATTGGCCATCACAACATCACACTGAGTTTCATCTAAGCATATAGATGCAAAAATGCTCTTCTTCTGCAGAAGTTATATGGATAATTTCGAAGGGAAGTTTCAAATATGGAATCTCACATTCAATGGGAAGTATTTCCTCTAGACCATATGCCAAATAAAAGGGCATGAATCCTATTGTAGTCTGGAGAGAGGTTTGTTATGCCCACAAAGTTGCAAAAAGGATGAGGTGCCAATTTTTTTTGTGAATCCCTATCATGTGTTGTAGCATTATTTTCAAAACTCTGTTAATAGATTATACTTGTCCATGAGCCTGTGGGTAATGGGGAGTTTTTTTGTAATGTTGGAGGCCCAACTTGGTATTAAGTTCAGGCATCATGTGATTTTTGAAAATGTTTCACATGGTCATTGCGATCATCATCAGGACTAGTCTACGAGGACAACCATATTGTGTGCACATGTATTTTGATAGTATAGGCCATGTGGCCATATGTGTCTCAAACACGATTTTTGTTATACCAAACTATATATATACACTTATCTATCTAGGCTTCCTATTTTGTCTATGTCTTATCCAATGTATGATGTTGATAGAAATTTTTACATGCGTTGCAAATGTCTATCTAAAACATAATTGGCTAATGCATTAGTTAATGTGTTTAGACTTCTAGGAATATGTTGATTTGGAATGTAATCAAAATATCATTATAGAAGGCGAACCCTTAAAAGCATGTGAAGCATAGTTGGACTTTTCTTTGAATATACATTGTTTAAATGTAGTACTGCGTGTTGTGAATCAATTTTGACCATCATGTTATCACTCTAATATTTATTTTGAAGTTAATGAAGAAAGAAAAGTCAAAGGTAACCACAAACCACTTTTGGAGATCAGGACCTAGCCTTCCTGATGCTCAAAGAGCACTCTCTCTTTATATTTTAGCTTTGTCTTATTTAAAATGATCTTAGGCTATTTATTGCTTGCACTTGGGTTTTGTTTTGAAATTGGGTGGTGGGATCACTTTACTTAGATGAACAGAGGTTTGCTTCTACCATTGGGCTATGGAGTCTTATGTCAGACAACGAAGACTGGATTCCGTTTTAAAAATAGTGTCTACAGGGCAAGATAAATGAGTTATTGCAAATTTCAATGGCTAAATGGTGGAATGGTTTCAAATCGGATACAGGGAGGAATTAAGGGTTCACTAGGCTGAATTTTGGAAGGAATGAGAGAATTCAACCAGGATGGGAGAGAAATTAAGGGTTCTCAAATCTGGGTAACAGATGAAAACATGTAAATGACTAACTGTACAAAACAAGGTGTAATTAAACAAATTCTGAGTGATATTTCCAGTTAATTCATTCAAATCTAGAACACATTTAAGATTATGAAAAACATAAGGAGGTAAGAAAATCACACAATTAATGTACTTCACTACAAATGGCTCATCTCATGAATCCTGTAGAGAAATTATTTTATTACTTGCTCCAGTCTGTTGACCTGTAAATGGTACAATCACCCTCAGTTTTAAGATCAAAATGAATCTACAAATGTAAAATAATCCACACCTAATACTTCAAATTTTGAATTATTTATACAAAAGGAATTACAAAATATCTGAAACTGTATTCATAACTAATCTAGGAAAAAAGAAATATCTTCTTGCAAGAAGATAGAGACAGCTGTTGAACTACTACTTGGTGTCCCTGTTATGAAGGTTATGTTGGCTTTGCTCTTTGACCTTTTGCCCTTTATGCTACTTGGTTGTTTGGTCTTCACGTTGGATGCTCCGTTTTACTTTAACCTTTCACCTAATACTCTTTCATCTAATACCCTTTAATCTTGCTAACCTGTCAATATACTTTTACTTTGTTGTTTCATTTTTCTACTATAGATTTGTAATTTACTATGATTTTACTACAATAAATCATTCAGTTTTCCCATCTTTCTTCATCTGGTAATTGGATATTGATCATTTTTCTGTATATCTCATCTACTTCTGTATATTCGGAAAAATCAGCCTTATTAATAAACAGGTGTTTTACCTCATGCTGGAGGTAAAACAAGTTTTTAAAAGTTTGGTACAAGATTTTTCTTGTTGTTATTCCCTTCATAGATGAAGTGATCACTTGTTCTTTGGCCACTTCCCTGATCTTCTTGTTGTAATATGCATGTTTCATTAACTTGCCATTTATTACTAAGGGATTAGGTAATCCCTTTTCCTTCAAATGTTCAAACTAATCCATGAACCTGTCAATGACTAGCTACATGTTCTAACACTTATCTTCTAAATTCAACATCATATTCCTCTTGGTGAGGAATTTACTGACTTCCAAAATTGTACCTGTCCTATCAGGTATCTCCAGTTCTTGCAGTTCATACTTATTCTTGGAATTGAGGAAGTGGATTATTCTTGCTATTTCCTCTGGCATATCTCCAAGCTCTGTTTTAACCCTTTTAATGGCTTCTGTAGCCTACTTTATTAAATCTATCTGCTCAAATATGACCTGGATGGATGGCCAAATATTATTGGCAGAGTCAATGATATTGGCCCGCGGTTGCTCTTTAGCCTTTCCTATAGGTTCAGTAAAGGTTAGTTCTTTCTCCAGACCTTTTATCCTTTCATTCATCCTTGCAGCCTTTTGTTTCTCTTATTTATGCATGATCTAGGCTAGTTTGTAATTTGTCTCCAAGATCATGAATTTTTCCTTCAGTTTGTTCATCTCATTGGTTTAAATGGACATTTCTTCCATTTCTCTGACCAACCTATTTGCTTCTTCACTTGTGGAGGCTATTGCTATTGATCTTGTTGCTGATGTACTCTATGTAGATGTTGGAAGTGCAGTGGCAATTGGAGCAGTGGGAGCTAATGTTGTTGCCAAAGTAGAAGGTACAGTTGTGGTCACTATTGGAATGAAAATTGTAGGAGCATGATTAATGCTAGATTGTTTGATCTGGATCAAGCTATCCAACTCCTTCTCCATATCGTTTAACCGGTCATTTAGTTGTACCACCAAGTCCATCATTTCCTCATTATTGGTCTGGCTTTCTAGGACTTCTATTGTCTATGGGTGCTATAAATGAGGCAACTTGAGTTGTTTCTCGAGGGTTGCTATGTCCTCATTCTTATTTTTTATCAGTTTCTATATGGCCTTTACATCACTTGGGTCATGGCCCAGTTCAATAACCAACTTCTCCAAGGACTTTATCGTAGTGTCTTTAGCTTGTGAAGAGGCTCTCTCCAGCTTGAATTGAGTTGTTATCTTGTCTAATGAATCCTGCAATTTATAAGCAGCCATGTCCTTTGCTGTGAGGGTGGAGTATATCATTTTTCCAACTTACTTATGAAATTTGATCTGATCAATGGGATGAACATCCCTGGCCAAGACCTCAAAATTTGTCTTCTTGTAGTCTACTGAGGTTTTCAGTTGTAGTACAATAGGCTGCAGGAATGAGACCTACATTTTTCCCTCTTTGATGTCAAATGCTGACATCAGTCTGGTCTAGTTTGGCAGTGTGAGCTTGAGATATTGGGCATATGTCTTTGCCTTTCGTCTCTCATTCCTCACCTTTATGTCTTTAAATCTATCTCTGATGTCCTTTTCCTTGTCAGCTGGCCTGACATAGGAAGAGATCTCCATACTTAGTTGTATATCCATAAATTGTGTGTTGGATGTTAAGGGTTGTTGTGTTTCCTCTGATGTAGGTAGTTCTTTTCCTTTCTGTCCTATTGCCTCAGTGTCAATTATTTCTTCTGATGCAATGTTATCATCTTGTTCAAAGACAGGATTCAACTTGGGCCTCTTGCTTGGCTCAACCAGCTCATCAGTGGTCTCCATGGTAGAGCTAGATGCCTCATCTCTACTCCTCTTAGGATTCTTCTCCTAATTTAATGGAGTCTGTATGATAAGAGGAGTGTTCATTGGCCCTCCTTGGTCTAGAACCTATAGGAAAGAATTATGATCAAATTGTCTCTTCAAATAAATAAGTGTATTCTCTATGTCCACAAAAGTGTTGTCCATGTCAATTAAAGTGTTCTCCACCCAATCATCCCGGTTAGTATATTGTTTAATTTCAGGCCTTTGGTGGTGGATGTATGCTCCCAACTTGACCTTGAGTCTGAGCTTGTTTATGACCCCATGAGGGTCATAGTGCCAAATGAAACTGTTTTTGAATTTCATTTGTCGAAGTAACCTATCTGCCTCTGGTCCAACTTCTCTGTTGTTGCAAATAAATGGGCCCATATGGTTCTTCACTTTGAATTGGGTTTTCTTCCTATAAGCTAGGAGGCTAATATCATCAGATCTGATGATTTGCCTAAAGTACTCAAGAGAAAATATCCTCATAGGGAGGTATTTGGGCAAATTGTAGGGAGCCAGCTCACAGCCATAAATCCTGATCTCTGCATGGTTTTGGTACAAGTACCAATCTCCCACCTTGTTGTTCTTGGCTAATTGTAGCACTTGTTTAATCTCTGGGCTGATTCTAGGCTGATTCTTAGAAGTCATAATGTTCATAACTGGGTATACAAAAGAGTCTATA